>WNWK01004080.1:0-148263 GCA_009830355.1 Cherax destructor
CTATCGCCCCTGCTTTGGTAGGGTGAGGTTGTGCGGCGCTGAGCCTGCCATCTGGTGGTTTTCCGCACAAGTGAGACAGCTGTCATGGAGCCGGCTGACGACGACGATCTAACACAGTGTGTGTAGACATGGTAACTGGAGTTATACACCCTGCAACGGCTGCGACGGTACTACGATGATTCTTCATGATGTGTACAACATAGAGATAGAGGATTTATACGGAGTGGCCTTAAATGGCATCAACAGGGTATTCGTGAAATTGATATCTACTGAGGTCTACGAGCGCCTTGTTGACAGGTACCAGGATAAAGTTTACACCGTAAACTCGACAATGCAAGTAAGAATGAAGGACGTGTCACGAGCATACACATGGATAAGGATCAAGAACGTACCATTTGAATGTGATGAAACGGACATTCGTGGGTTTTTCAACGAGTATGGTATGAAACATACAGTGAATGTGGATGATGGTCTGAGGGTCCGATGACGGGACTCTATGAAGGGACATATTCGCTGAAGATGACACTACGTAAGCCTATACCTTCATATGTGACGCTGTCAGAATTTAGGAATCAGGTTTACGTTACGCACCGGGCAACGGAGAACGTGTAGGCTCTGTGGAGCTTACGAGCATGTAGCAGCGGATTGTATGAAGCGCATGATGCCTAGAAGAGAGGTACAGCAGCAAGGAATAGACAGGACTGTGAATGAGGAGGAACGCGGAGGGTAGTACAGGTTGGCGTGGAGGAGAAGACACTTACGTGGAGTGAAATTGTTGAAGGGGTTGGTGGAGCAAGTGCTGAGCAACCCCAGGTGCTAAAAGAGACTGATGTTGGAGGTGAGATTGGTGGGGGTCTGTTATCATGTGAGGACATTCATTTAGAGGAGGTGTTAAGGGATATTATGGAGGAGCCTCTTGGTGAGATTATGAGCGCGCCAGTGTGGTGGGGCAAGGTGGTGGTGTGGTGATGAGTGAGGGGGAGACAGTTTCTTTGGACGTTCCGGCTTTACCTGGAGAAGTAATAATTGCGGAGGTACATCAGGTGGACGGGGGTGACTGCATGGAATTTCAGTCAGGTACCCGTAAGAGGACGGGGAATCAATCAGAGCATGACGAAGATCTGACGCCTGCCCAGAGAATGAGTAAGAGACCGTCAGTGGAGTCTGCAAGGAAAGGTTTGGTTGTTTTACAGGATGATGAGAAAGTTAAGGGTGGATCTGGGGTGGGAAAGGGTTTGGGGAAAGGTAAGTCAGGTGGAAAATTTATGTCGAAGCCGAAGGGCAAATCATTGCACCCGTCTTCCAGTGTTTGACGATCAACGTAAATGGTATGTGCGCGGAAGTCAAGAGGGCATGGGTAGAGTGCACACTGAGGAGGTTTAATGTCCAGGTAGTCTTCATTCAGGAACACAATCATAGGGTAGGAAGGACTTGAACATAAAAGGGTATAGGGTTTTTGGGTTCCTCGGATCGCCACAAGGGTGGGTCAGCAGTGGCGATTTTAGAGTCTAGTCCTTTTCAACTCCTAGCTTGGGAGGAGTGTGGGGGGGGAGGGTGGTTAGAGTGCAGGGATACTGGGGAGGTGTGCGGGTGTGTTTCTTGGGTATATATATGCCGCGAGCAAGTCCGTTTGGTTAAGACGGAATTTGTGAGGAATATTTTGATCTATGCTTTTCGCGATTTACCTGGCGTAGTGGTGGCAGGTGGGGACTTCAATTGTGTCATTAGAAAAAGGGATGTTGAGCCCAAGGGATCAGGTTGTGTGCTTGAGGCTTTAAGGGATTTATTGGGAAGTGTGGGATTAAAAGATGTGATAGGGGCGGAGGAGTAGTTGAGCATACTTTCTTCGACATAGTTACGCGCGAGACTGGATAGAATTTACGTTACTCATAAGGTGGTGGTGGAAGGGTGCAAACTTTTGATGTAGGATTCTCCGATCACAGGGGGTTTTAGTGGATTTGAGCTGGGATGGCGTGGCACGGTGGTATAAGGGGTTTGGAAATTGAATGTAGCTCTTCTGGTGGGAGGGGTAAGAGAGAGTGTTTTGAGGAGTGGTGGGGAGGGTTTGGGCAGCAGGAGCGATGGCGGATAATGTGTTAGAATGGTGGGTGACTCAGGGTAAGCCGCTTATTCGCAGGTATTATCAGTCGTTAGGCAGGGAGGAGGCAGGGTGGAAATTTGGTTTGCAAAAATATGTGGAGGGACAGTTGCAGAGGTGTTATGATAGGGTGATAGGAAGGAGACAGGGATCTGAAAATATTAAAGGAGCGGCTATGGGATATACAGAGTGAACGTTTTGAAGCGTGTAGATTTAAAGAGGAGTGGACGACATTTTGATGGGGGATAGGCCTTCGAAGAATGTTTTGCGACATTGCACTAAGAGAAGGGAGGATAGGACGATTGAACGAATGGTGGTGGAACAGGGATGGAAGGTTACGAGCAGGGCATGGTGATACGGGGTACAGAGGCGATAGGAGTTTATGGATAAATGGTTCGGTCGTTATATGAGTAGTGTGGGGGGCACGGGAATCAGGTTTTGGAAGGCATAGAGGACAGGCTAGGGGAAAGGGACAAGGAGGAATTAGGAAAAGCTATTAGTGAAGGGGAGGTGTGGGAGGCGGTGGCAGGCCTCAGTAAGGACGTTCACCGGGTTTGGATGGGATTGCTAATGAGTTTTATAAGGAACATTGGGGTGTGGTGAAGGAATGTTTGGTACGCTTGATGGAACGAATGAGGTTGGATGGTTTGGGGAAGGTTGGGTCGGGGATAGGGTAGTGGTTTTGGTTCGAAAAGGAGAGAGGAGGATACAATGAGTAATTATCGTCCAATTATTTTAATGAATGCAGATTATAAGATTTTGGCGAAAATCCTTGGCAATAGATTAAAGAGGGTTTTGGGGAAGGTGATAGCGAGGGTCAGTGTGGCATACCGGGTAGGAGTGTCGTCAATGGGCTGGAAAATTAAAAATTATGCGGAGTATGGGAGAGGCGGGATTTTAGCATTAGATTGGAAAGGTGCGTATGATTGCGTGGAGCGCGAGGTTCTGTATGAGGTGATGAGACGGCAGGGATTCGGGAGGAGGTAGTGAATTGGGTGAAGAGATTGTATGAAGGGGCGTGTGAGAATTCAGATCAATGGTAAATGGGGAGGTGGTACAGATGAATAGGGTTTACGTCAGGTTGTCCGTTATCACAGATTTTATTTTCTTGTTTGCAGGACTTTTTATAGAATGGTCGAGAATGGGGTGTGGATGAATGTGGAGGACGTGTGGAACGTACGGGCATTGTGGGGTATGTGGGTGACACTACGGTGCCGTGGCTCTGTGAAAGGGTTAACGAATATTTGGGGAATTATATGTATGTTTTGTGTGGGAACGGGCATGAGGGAAAAAGAGCGTAAATGAAATTAATGGAGGTAGGTTCTTGGTGGGGGGGCCGTTGGGAAGGATCAGAGGTGGACTATTGTGGATAGTTTGAAGATTTGTGGGGTAATTTTCATGAGGGATCGTGTGCAAACCAGGAAAGAGACCGGAAAGTTGTGAAGGGGGCGATAGGTAGGTTGAAGGTGTGGAGTATAAAGGGAAATGACGGTGAGGGAGAGGGTTCTCATTGTGAAAGTATGGTTTATAGTGATTATGTTTTGTGGCAGCCATTTTCCCTTTTTTTGCAGGAAGATGGAATGATGTTTGGGAAAGTAAGGTTATTAACTTTGTATGGGGTGGAGGACGACATTGGCTGGGGCGAGAGATTGTTCGTAATAAAGTTTTGTTGGGTGGGTTGGGGCTAATATGGTTGGAGCATAGACTGATGAGTGTATACCTGAAGAGATGCTTTTATGGAGGAGTGTTCACAGAGGTTTGGATGGGGGGTGTCACCAGCATTCTTAGGGAGATGGGTGAGTGGTGGAATGACAGAGATTTGGTTTATTAGGACATAATGCGTATTATTTGTAATGTCAAACCGCAGACTTTTAAAGGGTAACGAGGGGCTTGGACTTCCAGCAAGCATGTGTGAGCGTATTTGATAGGAGTGAATGGAGGCATATGGTTTTTTAAAACTTGACGGGTGTTGGAGTGTGAGCAAAGTAACATTTATGAAGGATTCAGGGAAACCGGCAGGCCGGACTTGAGTTCTGGGGATGGAAGCACAGTGCCGGGACTCTGAAGGAGGGGTGTTAATGTTGCAGTTTATAACTGTAGTGTAGCAACTTCTGGCAAGACAGTGATGGAGTGAATGATGATGAAAGTTTTTTTTTTCGGCCACCCCGCCTTGGTGGAATCCGATGTGTTAATAAAATAAAAACAAAGGGTTTTGGGGGGCGTGTCACAGTTCCCAATGTATGGATGGGAGAGGATCTGGGAGGGGTTTAGGGTGCTGAAAATCAGTTCTAGGGATAGGGAGTTCATGAATAGGTTTCTTTATGGGGTAGTGGCCTCTCGTGCATCATTAGCAATGGATGAGTTCAGGAGGGAGGGTGTGGTAGGTGGGGGAGCCGGCAACTACGTTACATGAAATATATTTTTGCAAGGTTTTAGGACAAGTGAGGGAATGTAGTTTGGGGTGTGTTAACCTTCTTAGGAGGGGGTATTCCTATGTTGAGGGCCATGTTTTTGGATTTTGAGGGTATAGATGCAGTATCAAGAAGGGGACTCATGTATTGTGCGGGAGATTTTGGGTTTTCAGTTCATGAGTAATGGTGAGTGTTGAATGATGAAAATATTTTTTCTTTTGGTCACCTGCCTCGGTGGGAGACGGCCAACGTGTTAATATATATATATTTTTTTTTCAACAAGTCGGCCGTCTCCCACCGAGGCAGGGTGACCCAAAAAGAAAGAAAATCCCCAAAAAGAAAATACTTTCATCATTCAACACTTTCACCTCACTCATACATAATCACTGTCTTTGCAGAGGCGCTCAGATACGACAGCTGAGAATAAGTCCCTCCCAGCTTTCACTATCCCAGACCCCTCCTTTAAAGTGCAGGCATTGTACTTCCCATTTCCAGGACTCAATTCCAACTAAATCAATTAACTGGTTTCCCTGAATCCCTTCACAAAATGTTACCCTGCTCACACTCCAACAGATCGTCATGTCCCAAAAACCATTCGTCTCCATTCACTCCTATCTAACATGCTCACACATGCTTGCTGGAAGTCCAAACCCCTCGCCAACAAAACCTCCTTTACCCCCTCTCTCCAACCTTTTCGAGGACGACCCCTACCCCGCCTTCCTTCCCGTACAGATTTATACGCTCTCCAAGTCATTCTACTTTGATCCATTTTCTCTAAATGACCAAACCACCTCTACAACCCCTTTTCAGCCATCTAACAAATACTTTTAGTAACTCTACACCTCTAATTTCCACATTCCGAATTTCTCTGCATAATATTTACACCACACATTGCCCTTAGACAGGACATCTCCACTGCCTCCAGCCGCCTCCTCGCTGCAGCATTTGCAACCCATGCTTCACACCCATATAAGAGTGTTGGTACCACTATACTTTTGTACATTCCCTTCTTTGCCTCCATGGATAACGTTTTTTGTCTCCACAGATACCTCAACGCACCACTCACCTTTTTTCCTTCATCAATTCTATGGTTAACCTCATCCTTCATAAACCCATCCGCTGACACATCAACTCCCAAATATCTGAAAACATTTACTTCTTCCATAATCCCTCTCTCCAATGTGATATCCAATTTTTCTTTATTTAAATCGTTTGATACCCTCATCACCTTACTCTTATCTATGTTCACTTTCAACTTTCTACCTTTACACACATAGGCTGTTTCCCACCAAGGCAGGGTGGCCCGACAAAGAAAAACTTTCATCGTCACTCACTCCATCACTGTCTTGCCAGAGGCGTGCTTATACAGCCCCGGTGCCTGGTGGCTAAAGCTCTCACTTCACGCACGGAGGGCCCGGGTTCAATTCCCGGCGGGGCGGAAACATTTCAAAGTGTTTCCTTACACACACACACACACATACAACAGGCCTAGTGTCTAATCGACATGTGCCTAGGACAAAATGGTAACTAACTACAGCTACAAAACTGCAACATTAACACCCCTCCTTCAGAGTGCCGGCACTGTACTTCCCATCTCCAGGAAACAAGTCCGGCCTGTCGGTTTCCCTGAAACCCTTCATAAATGTTACCTTGCTTACACTCCAACAGCATGTCAAGTCCTAAAAACCATTTGTCTCCATTCGCTCCTATCTAACACGCTCACGCACGCATGCTGGAAGTCCAAGCCCCTAGCACACAAAACCTCCTTTACCCTCTCCCTCCAACTTTTTCTAGGCCGACCCATACCCTACCCTCCCTCCACTACAGATTTATACACTCTTGAACGTCATTCTATTTTGATCCATCCTCTCTACATGTAAAAACCATCTCAATAACACCTCCTCAGCCCTCTAGATAATAGTTTTGGTAATCCCACACCTCCTCCTAATCTCCAAACTATGGATTCTCTGCATTATATTCACACCACACATTGCCCTCAGACATGACATCTCCACTGCCTCCAGCCTTCTTGTTGCAGCATTCACATCCCATGCCTCACACCCCTATGTGTTTTTTTTTTTTTTTTTTTTTTAACACATCGGCCGATTCCCACCAAGGCAGGGTGGCCCGAAAAAGAAAAACTTTCATCACCATTCACTCCATCACCGTCTTGCCAGAAGGGTGCTTTACACTACAGTTATAAAACTGCAACATTAACACCCCTCCTTCAGAGTGCCGGCACTGTACTTCCCATCTCCAGAACTCAAGTCCGGCCTGCCGGTTTCCTGAATCCTTCATAAATGTTACTTTGCTCACACTCCAACAGCACGTCAAGTATTAAAACCATATGCCTCCATTCACTCCTATCAAATACGCTCACACATGCTTGCTGGAAGTCCAAGCCCTCGCACACAAAACTTCCTTTACCCCTCCCTCCAACCTTTCCTAGGCCGACCCCTACCCCGCCTTCCCTCCACTACAGATTTATACATCTCGAAGTCACTCTGTCTCGTTCCATTCTCTCTACATGTCCAAACCACCTCAACAACCCCTCCTCAGCTCTCTGGACAATCGTTTTGGTAATCCCGCACCTCCTCCTAATTTCCAAACTCCGAATTCTCTGCATTATATTCACACCACACATTGACCTCAGACATGACATCTCCACTGCCTCCAGCCTTCTCCTAGTTGCAACATTCATCACCCATGCTTCACACCCATATAAGAGCGTTCGTATAACTATACTCTCATACATTCCCCTCTTTACTTCCATGGACAAGGTTCTTTGTCTCCACAGACTCCGAAGTGCTCCACTCACCCTTTTCCCCTCATCAATTCTATGATTCACCTCATCCTTCATAGACCCATCCGCCGACATGTCCACTCCCAAATATCTGAATACTCTCTCCCTCCAATCTGATATCCAATCTTTCGTCACCTATTCTTTTTGTTATCCTCATCACCTTACTCTTTCCTATATTCACTTTCAATTTTCTTCTTTTACACACCCTACCAAATTCATCCACCAACCTCTGCAGCTTCTCTTCAGAATCTCCCAAAGCACAGTGTCATCAGCAAAAAGCAACTGTGACAACTCCCACTTTGTATTTGCTTCTTTATCTTTTAGCCCAACACCTCTTGCCAAGACCCTCGCATTCACTTCTTTTACAACCCCATCTATAAATATATTGAACAACCACAGTGACATCACACATCCTTGTCTAAGGCCCACTTTTACTGGAAAATAGTCCCCTTCCCTCCTACACACTCTAACCTGAGCCTCACTATCCTCATAAAAACTCTTCACTGCTTTCAGTAACCTTCCTCCTATTCCATACACCTGCAACATCTGCCACATTGCCCCCTATCTACCCTATCATACGCCTTTTCCAAATCCATAAATGCCACAAAACATCTTTACCCTTATCCAAATACTGTTCACCTATATGTTTCATTGTAAACACTTGGTCTACACACCCCTACCTTTCCTAAAGCCCCTTGTTCATCTGCTATCCTGCTTTCTGTTTTACTCTTAATTCTTTCAATAATAACTCTACCATACACTTTACCAGGTACACTCAACAGACTTATTCCCCTATAATTTTTGCACTCTCTTTTGTCCCCTTTGCCTTTATACAAAGGAACAATACACGCTCTCTGCCAATCCCTAGGTACCTTACCCTCTTCCATACATTTATTAAATAATAGCACCAACCACTCCAAAATTATATCCCCACCTGCTTTTAACATTTCTATCTTTATCCCATCAATCCCAGCTGCCTTACCCCTTTCATTCTACCCACTGCCTCACGAACTTCCCTACACCCACAACTGGCTCTTCCACACTCCTACAAGATGTTATTCCTCCTGCCCTACACACGAAATCACAGCTTCCTGTCTTCATCAACATTTAACAAATCCTCAAAATATTCTCTCCATCTTCCCGATACCTCTAACTCTCCATTTAATAACTCTCCTCTCCTATTTTTAACTGTCAAATCCATTTGTTCTCTAGGCATCCTCAACTTATTAATCTCATTCCAAAACTTTTTCTTATTTTCAACAAAATTTGCTGATAACATCTCACCCACTCTCTCATCTGCTCTCTTTTACATTGCTTCACCACTCTTTTAACCTCTCTTTTTCTCTCCATATACTCTTCCCTCCTTGCATCACTTCTACTTTGTAAAACCTCTCATATGCTAACTTTTTCTCCCTTACTACTCTCTTTACATCATCATTCCACCAATCGCTCCTCTTCCCTCCCGCACCCACTCGCCTGTAACCACAAACTTCTGCTGAACACTCTAACACTACATTTTTAAATCTACCCCATACATTTTCGACCCCATTGCCTACACTCTCACTAGCCCATCTATCCTCCAATAGTTGTTTATATCTTACCCTAACTGCCTATACTCTCATACATTCCCTTCTTTGCCTCCATGGATAACATTCTTTGTCTCCATAGACACCTCAATGTGCCACCCACCCTTTTTTCTTCATCAATTCTATGGGTTACCTCGCCCTTCATAAACCCATCCACTGACAAATCTACTCCCAAATATCTGAACACATTCACTTCTTCCATACTCCCTCCCTCCATTGTTATATCCAATTGTTTTTTACCTAACTCGTTTGATACCCTTATGACCTTACTCTTATCTGTGTTCACTTTCATCTTTCTTCCTTTACACACCCTCCCGAACTTGTCCACTAATCTTTGTAATTTTTCTTTAGAATCTCCCAAAAGCACAGTATCATCAGCAAAAAGTAACTGTGTTAACTCCCATTTTATATTTGATTCCCCATAATTTAATCCCACCCCCCTCTCCCCAACATCCTAGCATTTACTTTTTTTACAACCCCATCTATAAATATGTTAAACAACCATGGTGACATTACACATCCCTGTCTAAGGCCACCTGCTTTTACTGGAAAGTAATCTCCCTCTCTCTTACACACCCTAACCGTTGCCTCACTATCCTCATAAAAACTCTTTACAACATTCAGTAACTTACTACCTATTCAATACACATGCAACATCTGCCTCATTGCTTCCCTATCCACCCTATCATGTGCCTTGTCTAAATCCATAAATGCAACGAAAGCTTCCCCACCCTTATCTAAATATTGTTTACTTATATGCTTCAATGTAAACAGTTGGTCTACACATCCTGTACCCATTCTAAAGCCTCCTTGTTCATCTGCAATCCTGTTCTCTGTCTTGCCTCTAATTCTTTCAATAATAACCCTACCATACACTTTACGTGGTATACTCAGTAAACTTTTTTTTTTTTAAACGAACTGGCCCAAGATGAAAAACGAAAGTTTTTCTTTTTACATTTAGTAATTTATACAGAAAGGGTTACTAGCCCCTTGCTCTCGGCATTTTAGTCTCCTCTTACAACATGCATGGCTTACGGAGAAAATTCTTTTCCACTTCCCTATGGAAATGAGAGGAGATAAAGAACAAGAACTATTAGAAAATAGAAGAAAAACCCAGATGGTTGTATAAATATATATGCATGTTCTTTTTCTTCTTTCAACACGTCAGCCGTTTCCCACTGAGGTAGGGTGGCCTAAAAGGAAAAACGAAAGTTTCTCCTTTTACATTTAGTAATATATACAGGAGAAGGGGTTACTAGCCACTTGCTCCCGGCATTTTAGTCGCCTCTTACGACACGCATGGCTTACGGAGGAAGAATTCTATTCCACTTCCCCATGGAGATAAGAGGAAATAAGAACAAGAACTAGTAAGAAATTAGAAGAAAACCCAGAGGGGTGTGTATATATATGCTTGTACATGAATGTGTAGTGTGATCTAAGTGTAAGTAGAAGTAGCAAGAAGTACCTGAAATCTTGCATGTTTATGAGCCAGACCCAAGTCCTGGAAATGGGAAGTACAATGCCTGTACTTTAAAAGAGGGGTTTGGGATATTGGCAGTTTGGAGGGACTTCTAAACTGTCGTATCTGAGCGCCTCTGCAAAGACAGTGATTATGTATGAGTGATGGTGAAAGTGTTGAATGATGATGAAAGTATTTTTCTTTCTTTTTGGGTTTCTCTTTCTTTTTTGGTCACCCTGCCTCAGTGGGAAACAGCCGGTGTTAAAAAAAAAAAATATATATACAGTGGACCCTCGGTTTTCGTTGAAAATTCTTTCCAGAATGCTGTTTGAGTGCCGTTACTGAACGAATTTGTTTCCATAAGGACCAATGTAAATTAGATTAGTCATTTCAGACCCCAAAAAATACACTTACAGAAGCACTTACGAAAATACACACATATAATTGTTCGAGTTTGGAGGTGAACGAAAACCGAGGGTCCACTGTATGTTATACATATATTTAATACAATCTTTGTTTATTTATGTACAATTTTGGATAATAACAATTGTCTTGCATAGTGATGTGTATATTATTATTATTCATGGGGGGGAGCACTATATCCATATGGGTCAAGATAAGATTTGTTTTTATTTTTAACCCTGGGAAAGGGTTACCCACCCAGGATAACCCAAGAAAGTCTCTGTGTCATTAAGGACTGTGTCTTATTTCCATTGTGATCCTTTAATCTTGTCCTCCAGGATGCCACCTTTACCAGTCGACTAACACCCAGGAACCTACTTACTGCTAGGTGAACAGGGACAGCAGGTGTAAGGTAACATGTTCAATGTTTCCATGAACACTCAGCGTGTGAGAAGTGTGTTGCCATCCAAGCCACGTGGAGTGGAAGGCATTCAGACTTGATTCAAAGGATTAGAGCATTGGTCTAATTCCATAGATCAAGAGCTCCTTACCATCATCAAGGAACCTCTATTGAGGGGACTAGCAGTATAAAGTTGGTTTAAAAACAGTTAATTTTATCCTACCTAAAATTCTTTGTTTCTTTTGCTTGTTTTTGTATTAGTGTTTGAAGATGGTTATGTAGGTTCACTGAGCAGTAGACAGTTCCGGATTGTTTATTTTTTTAACTGATGTCACTCATATTAACCCCTCACTGGCATCAATTAACCATCCTTGAGGGAAATGTTATTCATACATTTCATAAGAACTCAAGAATGAACATTGAAGTACGCCTATTGGCCCATGCTCAGCAGATCCAACTCACTCCCACTCGTGTACCAATCCAACCTACACTTAAAGTTACCCTAAGTTCTTGCCTCACTGACACAACATGGGAGTTAGTTTCACTTACCTAGTACTGTATTGCTAAACCAGTACTTACCTATAGTCTTTCTAAATCTAAATTTTTCCAACTTGAATACATTCCACACGTCCTGACTTGGTTAGATATCTTTTGGCACATTATTGTCATATTCTAAATTTATTCCTGCTTTCCATATCTACACTTAAGACATAACTGCCCTAGTTCTATGCATTTTCAGAGTGCAAATTCAGCCTATTGTTGCAGAATTTTTTTCTAATACAACACATGGATCAACTTTATCCTTCTTTATATATTTTCTAGGGCATTTATGTCCACTCTGTAATATTGAGAGCAGATCTTTTCTTTGAGAATACCTCATTCTCTTATTTGAAAGAATCTTTATTAGTACTGTACATAAACTAGTAAAACCTCTAAACAACTGAGCCTCTATCATATTTTTTTCACATTAAGGCATTCAATAAATGCTGAGCACCTAACAGGCCATTATTACTTATCACTAAGGGGACCAACAGTGACAAATTTTATGTTGCTGTATTTGAGTCAGTTCTGTTGAAGTTGAACTTGTCTTTGAGTATAATAATGGTGAATATAATCTGTTAATTATATTCACAGGTTGACTCAGATAATTTTGCATACACATGGTCAGTTTTGAGGGTTCTTCCACCCTGGCAGCCCAGCCCAGGGCTACACCTCCTTGTTGACTGCCTTGTCAACCTGGCTATTGCTACTAGCTACCTGCAGCTTCACAAGGCATCACACACTGCAGGAAGTAGTGATCTAGTTTCCTCTTCAAAGCTTCAACTTTGATTCACACAAAAAAATATTTTTATAAATAATACTTAGCACAGTTTAGTTAAAATACCATTGAAAAGTGCCTGTACAGACTGCAACCAGAGTACTGTTCAAAATCACCTAGCATTCAAATTTTTACAATAAAAAACATTTAGGTTTTTCCTCTAAAATGTTGCATACCATAACTTTTTATTTTTATTTCATTGCATATGTATATGATATACATTCATATAAATACATTTTACAACATAAGATAAATCTTTTATTTCAGTTAAAGAATCTTATAAACGATAGATTATGGGGACCATTCTCAAAATAATGAAGATAGATTTCAGTGGAGTTATCAACAGAGGGCAGCTGGCATGGGATGACCCTCAAGACCAGCAACGATGTTTGTAGCTGTCAAAGTTGCCATACCTTCCTTTGTTGTAGCTTCAGCACTCCCAATGTGAGGAATAAGTGCTGAAATATATAGATCCCTTTTTAAAATAAAAACATATAAATGCAGACTAAAATGTCATTTTCAGAGTAACATTCTTCCATTAATTTCTACACTATCCACTTAATAGTTATATCACTTGAAGCCAGATACAAGAGAAATTTAGTTGCAAATACAGTGGACCCTCGGTTTTCGTTGAAAATTCTTTCTAGAATGCTGTTTGAGTGCCATTACTGAACGAATTTGTTCCCATAAGGACAAATGTAAATTAGATTAGTCATTTCAGACCCCCAAAAATACACTTACAAAAGCACTTACGAAAATATACTTACATAATTGTTCGAGTTTGGAGGTGAACGAAAACCGAGGGTCCACTGTACGTACACTAATAGTATTGAAATACTGCTCTTACTAATGAGAAATTAAAATGGGATTCAAAACAGTTTAACACATTAATGAATTGTCTTTACATTATGTACAAATTGAATAAGAAAGTAGTTAACCCTTTCAGGGTCCAAGGCCATTTTTGGAAGGGGTGCACCAGTGTCCAAGAATTTTCTAAAAAAAAAATTGCTTATTTTTTCTTATGAAGTGGTAGAGAATCTTTTTCTGAAGGTAATAAAACAAAAAGTATGAAATTTGATTGAAAATTTACGAAATTATGCTCTCGCGAATTTTGATGTGTCAGCGATATTTGCGCATCGGCAATTTTGCCGACTTTGACTCCCATTTTAGGCCAATTACATTATTCCAGTCAACCAAATTCTTAGTTATTTCACTAGTATGTATTACTTCTATTCTATCGATTGAGCACAAGAAATCGCCCAGTCAACTGTTTCAACTACAAAATTAAGTGATTGGAAATTGGTAATTTAGCCAATTTAACTCAAAGTTCAAAATACAGTGGACCCCCGAGTTTCGTAAACCCCGGAAATCGTACAAGTATGTAAGTATAAAATTGTAAGTGCTTGTGGAAGTGTATTTTTGGGGGTCTGAAATAGACTAACGTACGTGACATTTTTCCTTAAGGGAGTAAATTCGTTCGGTAATGGGGCTTGAGCAGACTTAAGGAGTGAAGTTTTTACGAAACTCGGGGGTCCACTGTACAGTGGACCCTCGCTATTCGAACACTCCAAAACTCACCCTCATTCCAGAATGCTGTTCAAGTGCTGTTACCAAACGAATTGATTCCCATAAGGAATGATGTACATAATTAGATTAGTCCATTTCAGACCCTCAAAAATACACTTAAAAAAGCACTTACAAAAATAAACTTACATAAAAGTGTGAGTTTTGGAGTGTTCGAATGGCGAGGGTCCACTGTATTCCAATTTCAAAATAGGGTGCAGAATAAACAATGCAGGCATTCCTGCCCCTAAACTAACATTTCCTCTGTTCATTAGTTAGGTTTTCAGTCTTTACAAATGAATTCCATTTTGAATTTTTATTCACATAATGAATTTTTATTCAAACCAAAAAATGGAAGATTTACTGTTATGCAATACAGTGGTCCCTCGGTTTTCGTGCATCTCCAAACTCGAACATTTATGTAAGTGTATTTTCGTAAGTGCTGTTGCAAGTGTATTTTTGGGGGTCTGAAATAGACTAACCTACGTGACATTATTTCTTAAGGAAGTAAATTCGTTCGGTAATGGCACTTGAGCAGCATTCTGGAACGAATTTTCGGCGAAAACCGAGGGACCACTGTATTGTAATAATTGTACAAATAATATCACCACATTTGTGAACGTATATTAGACCCACCAGCTGGTGCGTATTAGACGTGTGAGGTCATTTGTTTACTCTTCAACATCGGCAAAAATTTAACATTTCCGCTACTTTGAGCTCAGTTTCAAGCCATTTCCAATACTAAAACTAATCAAAATCATCTCTATATCTGTAATATATATATTCCATTCTATCAAATGAGACCAAGAAATCGCAAATACAACTATAAAAATTAAACAAAAAAACACTACAAAGTCGCTGTTTTAATCGAAAATTACGGTTCAGTTTTTTTTCTCATTATGCACTGTGTGCTGCAGGATTTGTTTTATGTGGTGCACACTTACCACATAGATGTATTCTCTCATATCTAGGCCCAAATTTACTGCTCAAAGCTTATCTGAGTGAGCTGAGCTCATGACATAGACCTACGGTTTGGACCCAGAACTCAAAAGCCTGAAAGGGTTAACTGGCTTCAGAACCTAATACAGTATATGTGACATTCCAGTTATTGAAAACATCCACTCTAAGAATACTAAATATTTCACATTTATTTAATAAATGCATGGAAGAGGGTAAGGTACCTAGGGATTGGCAGAGAGCATGCATAGTTCCTTTGTATAAAGGCAAAGGGGACAAAAGAGAGTGCAAAAATTATAGGGGAATAAGTCTGTTGACCTAGATAGAAGGTTGGTAGACAGCAACCACCCAGGGAGATACTACCGTCCTGCCAAGTGAGTCTAAAACGAAAGCCTGTAATTGTTTTACATGATGGTAGGATTGCTGGTGTCTTTTTTCTGTCTCATAAACATGCAAGATTTCAGGTATGTCTTGTTACTTCTACTTACACTTAGGTCACACTACACATTCATGTACAAGCATATATATATATATATACACACACACACCCCTCTGGGTTTTCTTCTATTTTCTTACTAGTTCTTGTTCTTATTTCCTCTTATCTCCATGGGGAAGTGTAACAGAATTCTTCCTCCGTAAGCCATGCGTGTCGTAAGAGGCGACTAAAATGCCGGGAGAAAGGGGCTAGTAACCCCTTCTCCTGTATATATTACTAAATGTAAAAGGAGAAACTTTCGTTTTTCCTTTTCGGCCACCCCGCTTCGGTGGGAAACGGCCGACGTGTTGAAAGAAAGAAGAAGTCTGTTGACCTAGATAGAAGGTTGGTAGACAGCAACCACCCAGGGAGATACTACCGTCCTGCCAAGTGAGTGTAAAACGAAAGCCTGTAATTGTTTTACATGATGGTAGGATTGCTGGTGTCTTTTTTCTGTCTCATAAACATGCAAGATTTCATGTACATCTTGCTATTTCTACTTACATTTAGGTTACACTTCACATGCATGTTCAAGCATATACATATATACACACCCCTATGGGTTTTCTTCTATTTTCTTACTAGCTCTCGTTCTTGTTTATTTCCTCCGGTCTCCATGGGGAAGTGGAACAGAATTCTTCCTCTGTAAGCTATGTGTGTCGTAAGAGGCAACTAAAATGATAAGAGCAAGGGGCTAGTAACCCCTTCTCCTGTATACATTACTTAAGTTAAAAAGAGAAACTTATGTTTTTATTTTTGGGCCACACTACTTCAGTGGGATACAGCCAGTTTGTTGAAAAAAAAAAGTCTGTTGAGTATACCTGGTAAAGTGTATGGTAGAGTTATTATTGAAAGAATTAGGAGTAAGATGAAGAGCAGGATAGCAGATGAACAAGGAGGCTTTAGGAAAGGTAAGGGATGTGTAGACCAAGTGTTTACAGTGAAACATATAGGTGAACAGTATATAGATAAGGGTAAAGAGGTTTTTGTGGCATTTATGGATTTTGAAAAAATGTATGACAGGGTGGATAGGGAAGCAATGTAGCAGATGTTGCAAATGTATGGAATAGGAGGTAGGTTACTGAAAGCAGTGAAGAGTTTTTATGGGGAATGTGAGGCTCAGGTTAGAGTATGTAAGAGAGAGAGGGAGATAATTTCCCAGTAAAAGTAAGCCTTAGACAAGGATGTGTGATGTCACCATGGTTGTTCAATATATTTATAGATAGGGTTGTAAGAGAAGTGAATGCTCGGGTGTTGGCAAGAAGTGTGGGGTTAAAAGATAAAGAATTTAACACAAAGTGGAAGTTGTCACAGTTGCTCTTTGCTGATGACACTGTGCTTTTGGGAGATTCTGAAGAGAAGTTGCAGAGATTGGTGGATGAGTTTGGTAGGGTATGTAAAAGAAGAAAATTAAAAGTGAATATAGGAAAGAGTAAGGTGATGAGGATAACAAAAAAATTAGGTAACGAAAGATTGCATATCAGATTGGAGGGAGAGAGTATGGAGGAGGTGAATGTATTCAGATATTTAAGAGTGGACGTGTCAGCAGATGGGTCTATGAAAGATGAGGTGAATCATAGAATTCTTCTTTCTTCTTTCAACATGTCGGCCGTTTCCCACCGAGGCAGGGTGGCCCAAAAGGAAAAATGAAAGTTTCTCCTTTTACATTTAGTACTGTAATATATTCAGGAGAAGGGGTTACTAGCCCCTTGCTCCCGGCATTTTAGTCGCCTCTTACGACACGCATGGCTTACGGAGGAAGAATTCTGTTCCACTTCGCCATGGAGAAATAAATAAATGGGGATTCCAAAGCCTGGATCTAAGGGACTATGGTATGTCCCTCACTACCATACTGAAGCCGCCGACTCTATGAATCAAAGAATTCTATGAATCATAGAATTGATAAGAGAAAAAAGGTGAGTGGTGCAGGCACTTAGGAGTCTGTGGAGACAAAGAACTTTATCCATGAAAGCAAAGAGGGGAATGTATGAGAGTATAGTTATACCAATGCTCTTGTATGGGTGTGAGGCATGGGTGGTGAATGTTGCAACAAGGAGAAGGCTGGAGGCAGTGGAGATGTCATGTCTGAGGGCAATGAGTGGTGTGAATATAATGCAGAGAATTCATAGTTTGGAAATTAGGAGGAGGTGCGGGATTACTAAAGCTATTATCCAGAGGGCTGAGGAGGGGTTGTTGAGGTGGTTCGGACATGTAGAGAGGATGGAACAAAACAGAATGCCTTTGAGTGTGTATAAATCTGTAGTGGAGGGAAGGTGGGGTAGGAGTCGGCCTAGGAAAGGTTGGAGGGAGGGGGTAAAGGAGGTTTTGTGTGAGAGGGGCTTGGACTTCCAGCAAGCATGCGTGAACATGTTAGATAGGAGCGAATGGAGGCAAATGGTTTTTAAGACTTGACATGCTTTTGGAGTGTGAGCAGGGTAACATTTATGATGGGATTCAGGGAAACCGGCAGGCCGGACTTGAGTCCTGGAGATTGGAAGTACAGTGTCTGCACTCTGAAGGAGGGGTGTTAATGTTGCAGTTTTATAACTGTAGTGTAAGCACGCCTCTGGCAAGACAGTGATGGAGTGAATGATGGTGAAAGTTTTTCTTTTTCAGGCCACCCTGCCTTGGTGGGAGACAGCCAATGTGTTAATAATCATAAAAAAAAAATTCACATTTATTACAGTAACTCTTGACAACAACATTGTTAGGTAAAAGAACACAGATGCAACTACTGTAACATTTTATTGTGGCAACATATCGCTCTCCAGGAGCTTTGTCAAGCCGTTATGATAAAGTTTCTGATGTGACATTTTACGTTGCCACAGTAAAATGTCACATCAGTTGCATCTATGTCCTATTACCTAACATTTTATTGGTAATTCTACCATTATTATTAGTAACATTGTTGTCTTGGCTATAATCATAACCATAATTTTTAAAGGGGTGGACCGGTAAGCCAGCGGAAGGCCTCGGTCAGATGACCAAAAGCTCCAATGGCGGGTCATCATATGACTAAGACCAGCATCAGACAACACATGTCCTCTTTCCTGACAAATCTCACCTAACCTAACCTTAGTAGTAGTGTGCCATAATTCCCATATCTTAGAGCCCCAACTTTCAGGCTTCATATTTAGCCTTTTAGTTATTACTATGAGTCATGGTTTCCATATTGTGTATGATAAGTAGTGTTAGGTATACCTGGCTCTCACCGCTAGTTAACTAACCTACCATCTAACTATGCATGAAAGGTTAGCACTCCTCACCAATGACTGGCCAACCCCTCACCTAACTCACTAAAGTACATCTGTTACTGACTTGATTATGCAGTGTATTCATTAATTTATTCAACAATTTAAACTAACCTATATCAAAGGTTCAAAAAAAAAAAAAAACTAAGCCTAAAAATTTCATTAGGATAAAAAAAATTGAAGGAAAGCACTCACTGCAATTGGGCAAAGTAATGAGTTCGTGATCAGTAGGGAGAGGCTCTGGCATCATCACGTCCAGTCCTGCTGCACGAATCTGCTTCGTCTTGAGAGCTCTAATCAAAGCATCTTGATGAATGACACCTGTAAGAACAATGGATATCTTAAAATGCTATAATAAATAAAGCAATAAATTCACTGTCTTTTATTTTCAAAACTATAATTCATAAATAAATTTTAAACAAATATTCCTTTTAACTTAATAAGGAGACATCCAGAACTATATGCTATTTTATGTCTAATTTCAGACATCAGTTTTGAAAACAGCAACAGAATCTACATCAGTTTTCTGCTTTTTTTTTCAATAAGTCGGCCGTCTCCCACCAAGGCAGGGTGACCCAAAAAGAAAGAAAATCCCCAAAAAGAAAATACTTTCATAATCATTCAACACTTTCACCTCACTCATACATAATCAATGTCTTTGCAGAGGCGCTTAGATACTACAGTTTAGAATAGTCCCTCCAAACTGTCACTATCCCAGACCCCTCATTTAAAGTGCAGGCATTGTACTTCCCATTTCCAGGACTCAAGTCCGGCTAAATCTATAATAACCAGTTTTCCTGAATCCCTTCACTAAATATTACCCTGATCACACTCCAACAGCTCATCAGGTCCCAAAAACTATTTGTCTCCATTCACTCCTAACACGCTCACACACACACTTGCTGGAAGTCCAAGCCCCTCGCCCACAAAACCTCCTTTACCCCCTCCCTCCAACCTTTTCGAGGACGACCCCTACCCCTCCCTCCTTCCCCAACAGATGTATACACTCTCCAAGTCATTCTGGAGTCATTTTGGAGCGAGATAAACAAGTTAAGAAAGCCTAGGGAACGCATGGATTTGTCAGTTAAAAACAGAGTAGGGGAGTTAGTAGATGGGGAGCTGGAGGTATTGGGTAAATGGCTAACTCCCTAACTCCCCTACTCTGTTTTTAACTGACAAATCCATTCATTCCCTAGGCTTTCTTAACTTGTTTATCTCGCTCCAAAACTTTTTCTTATTTTCAGCAAAATTTCTTGACAGTGCCTCTCCCACTCTTTCATCTGCTCTCCTTTTGCACTCTCTCACCACTCTCTTCACCTTTCTTTTACTCTCCATATACTCTGCTCTTCTTACAACACTTCTGTTTTGTAAAAACCTCTCATAAGCTACCTTTTTCTCTTTTATCACACCCTTTACTTCATCATTCCACCAATCACTCCTCTTTCCTCCTGCACCCACCCTCCTATAGCCACAAACGTCTGCCCCACATTATAATACTGCATTTTTAAAACTATCCCAACCCTCTTCAACCCCCCCACTACTCATACTTGCATTTACCACCTTTCTGCCAATAGTTGCTTATATCTCACCCTAACTTTCTCCTCCCTTAGTTTATACACTTTCACCTCTCTCTTACTTGCTGTTGCCATTTTCCTTATGTCCCATCTACCTCTTACTCTAACTGTAGCTACAACTAAATAATGATCCACTATATCCGTTGCCCCTCTATAAACATGTACATCCTGAAGCCTACCCATCAACCTTTTATCCACCAATACATAATCTAACAAACTACTTTCATTACGTGCTATATCATACCTTGTATACTTATTACCAAACCTCTTTCTACACATAGCTCAATTAAAGGCTTCCCATTTTCATTTATCCCTGGCACCCCAAATTTACCTACTACTCCCTCCACAACATTTTTACCCACTTTAGTATTGAGATCCCCAACCACAAGAACTCTCTCACTTGGTTCAAAACTCCCCATGCACTCACTCAACATTTACCAAAATCTCTCTCTCTCCTCTACACTTCTCACTTCTCCAGGTGCATAAACCCTTACTATAACCCACTTTCCACATCCAACCCTTATTTTACACCACATAATCCTTGAATTGATACATTTATATTCCCTTTTTTCCTGCCATAACTTATCCTTCAACATTATTGCTACTCTTTCTTTAGCTCTAACTCTGTTTGAAACCCCTGACCTAATCTCATTTATTTCTCCCCAATGAAACTCTCCTACCCCCTTCAGCTTTGTTTCACTTAAGGCCAGGACATCCAGCTTCTTCTCATTCATAACATCCACAATCATCTCTTTCTTATCATTCGCACAACAACCACGCACATTCAAACATCCCACTTTGATGGTTTTCTTATTTTTCTTTTTATCAAGTTATACAGGAAAAGGGGTTACTAGCCCATTGTTCCTGGCATTTTAGTTGACTTTTACAACATGCATGGCTTATGGAGGAAAGATTCTTATTCCACTTCCCCATGGATATGAAAGGAAAAGTAATAAGAAAAAGAACTATTAAGATAAAATAAAAGAAAAAACTCAGATGAGTGTGTATACATAAATGTGTACATGTATGTGTAGTGTGACCTAAGTGTAAGTAGAAGTAGCAAGACGTATCTGAAATCTTGCATGTTTATGAGACAGAAAAAAGACACCAGCAATCCTACCATCATGTAAAACAAATACAGGCTTCCTTTTTACACTCACTTGGTAGGACGGTAGTACCTCCCTGGGTACCTGTTTTTACATTCCTCAATACATTCTTTAAAATATTACTATCTTATTATTATATTTTTTAATACACTGGCCATCTCCCACCTTGGCAGGATGACCAGAAAAATAAACACTTCCACTATCATTCACACTATCACTGTCTTGCCAGAGGTGCACAGATATAACAGTTTAAATGTCCCTCTAGACAGCAAATAGCCCAAACCTTTTAGATTTGCAGGCTTTCATTATTATTAATAAAAGCACTAAAACTCTAGTTACCTCTTTGTAATTATCTATGAGTTTGAGATGAGCTCTAGCTCTTGGCCCCACCTTTTGACTTTCAGCTGACTGGTGTGCAACAGTCCTATCATGCTGATTTTTGAGTCACTATATAGTATAGTCAGCTTTTATGTCAACATTCAATTCACTCCAATTCTTTACGGCTCTTACTTTAAAAGAAATATTTTTTTATATCCATGTGGGTCATTCAGTGCTAGCAGACATAGATGAGGGAGATGGTAGAAGAAAATATGGTGTAGAAAGAGGACACAGTAAAAGAAGAAGTCACAGTCTACATTAAAAGTGTGACTGTCAGAGTAAGCATGTCAGGAAATTGAAAAGAGAATCTAAAATGCACACTCCTCAATTAACATTCTTGTTTTGTCTCTATTCTCATATAGTGTATACGTACATGTATATTGCTAGTCTATAAGCAACACATATCTCAACACATAACAAACTCTTAGTATTTGCAGCACTTACCCCCTCTAGAAGTGTTGACAATGATGGCTGAGTTTTTCATCTTGGCAAATGCCTTATCATCAAATATTTCACGGGTTTCATCATTTAGGGCACATGTCACTATGATGAAATCTGATTCAGCCAGTAGGTTGTCAAAGGAAACATATTCAGCACCCATCTCTTCACCTGATTTGTTAAAAAAAATTAGTTTGTCAAGCAGATAAATTTTTATACTGAGGTGAAATATTTAATGAGCTAATAGGTGTTATCCTACCTCAGCTTATTTCAAAGCCCAGTTCTAAGGTGATCAGATGTCACACACAACTCCCAGGATCAACCCTTCAACCCAGCAAAAATAATTTCAGCATTACACTTTGTTTATTACACAATTATAGTATAATCAGGCTGTTATTACTTTAGGTCAATTTTTTTTAACACATCGGCTGGCTCCCACCGAGGCAGGGTGACCCAAAAAGAAAGAAAAACCCAAACAGAAAGAAAAAAACTTTCATCATTCAACACTTTCACCATCACTCACACATAATCCCTGTCTTTGCAGAGGCGCTCAGATACGACAGTTTAGAAGTCCCTCCAAACTGCCAATATCCCAAACCCCTCTTTTAAAGTGCAGGCATTGTAATTTCCATTTCCAGGACTCTAAGTCTGGCTAACCGGTTTCCCTGAATCCCTTCACAAAATATTACCCTGCTCACACTCCAACAGCTCATCAGGTCCCAAAAACCATTCGTCCCCATTCACTCCTATCTAACACGCTCGCATATGCTTACTGGAAGTCCAAGCCCCTCACCCACAAAACCTCCTTTACCCCCTCCCTCCAACCTTTTCGAGTACGACCCCTACCCAGGCTTCCCTCCCCTACAGATTTATACACTCTCCAAGTCATTCTACTTTGTTCCATTCTCTCTAAATGACCAAACCACCTCAACAACCCCTCTTCAGCCCTCTGACTAATACTTTTAGTAACACCACACCTCTCCTAATTTCCACACTTGAATTCTCTGCATAATATTTACACCACACATTGTCCTTAGACAGGACATCTCCACTGCCTCCAGCCACCTCCTCGCTGCAGCATTTACAACCCAAGCTTCATACCCATATAAGAGTGTTGGTACCACTATACTTTCGTACATTTCCTTCTTTGAATTCATGGATAACATTTTTTGTCTCCACAGATACCTCAACGCACCACTCACCTTTTTTCCTTCATCAATTCTATGATTAACCTCATCTTTCATAAACCCATCCACTGACAAGTCAACTTCCAAATATCTAAAAACATTCACTTCTTCCATACTCCCTCTCTCCAATGTGATATCCATTTTTTCTTTATCTAAATTGTTTGATACCCTCATCACCTTACTCTTACCTATGTTCACTTTCAACTTTCTACCTTTACACACCCTCCCAAACTCGTCAACTAACCTTTTCTTTAGAATCTCCCAAAATTACCGTATCATCAGCAAAAAGTAACTGTGTCAACTCCCATTTTGTATTTGATTCCCCATAATTTAATCCCACTATACCCACTATATTTTCAACTCAGCATAGCTTCCATTACCTTCCTTTCTTGGGAAATGGCCAGAATATATGAAACGTTTCACACCAAATCCTTGCAACCTTCGCAGCACACCTTGACCAATCCTCCCCAGTCCGAAAATGCCAACAGTTGAACCTGACAGGCCCCAGCCGTTCATCCACAGAGGAGACCACACAGATTTTTTCCAACCTCCACTGTTAAAAAAATAAATTGGTTTGGCATTTTCTGTATAATTCTTTAGCAGCATTCAAAGTTAAAGTATCTTTCAAAACTGCTGATACTTTATTTCCCTTCAAATTTGGAAACTTTCTAACAACAATTATCATACTGGCCCAAGGATTATTATTATATTTGAGAAAACACTAAATCCAAAGGGGCCATACAATGTCTTCACAATGGGAGGTAATCAGGTTTAATCTGAAGAAGGGGACCACAGCTCCAATTCCTTGGATCAAGAGCTCTTGACCAACCACAAGGAACCTCCTCCTTGAAGGGTAATTTACAGTAACGTACATAAGTGATAGTTATCGCCTTTGCTGGTACACAAAACAAGAATATGTGGCAAAGTTACAGGGTGTACACAGTAGAAAAGGGAAGGGGAAGAAATGCACCATTGCACACGAAGAGTGTAATGGAAATTTAATAATTGGTTAAACTGGTTAATTTATTTGCCATGATCAAAGGAGTAACAAAAAACTCCCAAGCAATTCCAAAAAAAGAAGGGTAGTGACTATGATAGATTTCTATACAACAAAAAATGATCACATTAAAATGGTTCAGGGAATAATTAACTAAAATTATGAAGGGGTTACATAGTCAGAATAACATTTAACTTACTTGAGTAACTCTGTGTGAGCCTCAAACAACCTGCGCGATGTTGCCAGCAGCAGGGCAACTGTGAGCTCTGCTGTGGCATCAGTTAAGACCCCTGGAGTGTATCCAACCTATATATGAAAGATTGATTACAGTAGACCGTTATATTACACGGTTTTATTTGGCACGTTTTGGTTATAGCAATATTGAAGAATTGTGGCACAATTTTATACAACACTTCGTAAAATTAACTTAACACGGTTCAGTTTGCGAGAGGGAAAAAATTTGGAGCCTTGCCCGCAGGATACTTCTGGCTATGGGTTAGACCATTGAGTCAATGGGAGAGACCTACTAAAACCCTCAACCCCCCCACCACCCTTGTCCCAGAATTTGGTTCATATGTTTGTAGGACCATTCTCTGCTAGGAGCTATCTGTGTTTATTTTTATATTTGTGGATTGAGTTTAGATCTTTTAATTACCATATCTCGTATCAACCAAGCAATCATGACACCCAGTAGGCATACAGTGTTGCTGAAAGTGGCAAGAAAAGGTATAAGCGTTTAAGTCTTAGAATTAACAAAGAAAATGGAGATATTAGACGAGATAGCCTGTAGCCATAATGAAGTGTCACTTTGTGCACATAAAAAGAATGAGGTAAATATGAGTTTGTGTGATGACTGACTGATTTACTGACTTACTTACTTACTTGACTTACTGACTGACTGATATGACTTACTGACATGACTTACTAACATGACTTACTGACTTGACTTACTGACTGACTGATATGACTTACTGACATGACTTACTGACATGACTTACTGACATGACTTACTGACTTGACTTACTGACTGACTTACTGACTGACTTACTGACTTGACTGATTTTCTAACTTAAAGTTATACTTTTTCACTGAAAAGGACCCTGAAACAGTGTCTAAAGCAGCTGATGCATTACCGTCAGTTGTATAATGTACTGCGGGGCAAAATAAAACAGAAATCCATTACAGAATTTATGCACACTCCAGTACAACCATCGACTTCAGTACCAGTTCCTCTACCATCCACCTCAGCCCAGTAGGGCCACAGCATAACTCTCCACTCTCCACAAACACCAGCATCCACAATTTAAGGTAAGAAATACTATTATTTCTGTTGCATTTGTAATCTCAAGCAGTAAAAACAACATAATAGTACATTACGACAATGAACTACAATTACATATTCACTTTTATTTTTGTAAGATGTGGAGGCCTAAAAAAAAGTTGTTTGGCTTTTTTGGGGCTCCTAGGAACGTAACCCTATTTTTCCCATAAGTTCTTCAGTTTATCTAACATGGTTTTTACCTAACACAGCGTTTTCATGAACGTAACTACCGTGTAATATATCTTTATTTACTACAAGTACATGTACATGGTATACAGGCCTAGCTGACATCAGTGACATACTACTATATAGAAAGTCCCTTGTTATGCTGAGCATTTCGGGCAGATTAGGTCAGTGTCCCAGGATGCGACTCACACCAGTCGACTAACACCCAGGTACCCATTTTACTGATGGGGAATCGAACCCAGGTCTACTGTATAAAAAAGACACTGCTCCAACTCACTAAATCAAATGCCACTAAAGTACATTGGCAACAGTTATAGTCGAGTAGAACAAACTACCAAGTAACATCATGATAGCTCAGTTAGTAGCGCAATCAGTTCACACATTGAGTGTACGTGATTCGATCCCTGGTATGGGTGGAAACATTGGACGTGTTTCCTTACACCTGCTGTCCCTGTTCACCTAGCACCAAGTAGGTACCCGGGTATTAGCCGACTGGTGTGGGTCATCCTGGGGGACAAGATTAACCCAAGATGCTCGAAATACTCTGCATAATCAGGGAGCTTTCTATATAGTATGTCACTGATGTCAGCTTGGTCTGTGTAAGTTGTTTTATGTACTTGTAGAAATAAAGATTATTATTACTAATACTTTGGGAAGCTTCAAAAATAGACTAGACAAGTACATGAGTGGAACTGGTCTGGCCTGCCTAGGATTAGGCAGTGTACATACTGCTATTTTTCCCTGTTCTTATTTCCTTAATACACTGTACACCAACCTAAACCAATTCCCACACATTAGGATCAAACCCACTGGCTTTAGATACAGCCCAGATACAGATACAGCCCAGAAATAATCTTTGAGATAAAGAAAAAGTTTACAGTACAGAATAAGAAATAATGTTCAAAACTGTCAAAGAAATATAAAAAATATGCATACAATTTACAATTTACACAAAAAATATTAATTGTTCAAAAACCTTTCATAATTTGCATCATACATCAGAGTATTCTAATTTTGTCTTATATATGTTGTGAATAATTTCTTTTGCATATCACCATTCATATACAATATCTGAAAGACATGTTAAAATTTTACAATACTACGGTGGACCATCCGGTTTACGTACTGCTCCAAACTCGAACAATTATGTAAGTGTATTTTTGTAAGTGTATTTTTGGGGGTCTAAAAGGACTAATCTAATTTACATTATTCCTTATGGGAACAAATTCGTTCGGTAACAGCACTTGAACAGCATTCTGGAACAAAATAATGATGTAATCCGGGGGTCCACTGGACAATACCTCTGAAAACAAGAGTCCAAGCCCCTCGTGTGTATGTGTGTGTGTGTACTCACCTATTTGTGGTTGCAGGGGTCGAGTCACAGTTCCTGGCCCTGCCTCTTCACTGATTACTACTAGGTCCTCTCTCTCTCTGCTCCATGAGCTTTATCAAACCTCGTCTTAAAACTATGTATGGTTCCTGCCTCCACTACGTCACTTTCTAGGCTATTCCACTTCCTGACAACTCTATGACTGAAGAAATACTTCCTAACATCCCTTTGTCTCATAGGAGTCTTCAACTTCCAATTGTGACCCCTTGTTTCTGTGTCCCCTCTATGGAACATCTTGTCTCTGTCCACCTTATCTATTCCTCGCAGTATTTTATATGTTGTTATCATGTCTCCCCTAACCCTCCTGTCCTCTAGTGTCGTCAGGCCGATTTCCCTTAACCTGTCTTCGTAGGACAATCCCCTTAGCTCTGGGACTACTCTTGTTGCAAACCTTTGCACTTTCTCTAGTTTCTTGACGTGATTGACCAGGTGTGGGTTCCAAACTGGTGCTGCATACTCCAGTATTGGCCTGACGTATATGGTGTACAGAGTCTTGAACGATTCCTTAGTGAGGTATTGGAATGCTATTCTTAGGTTTGCCAGCCGCCTGTATGCTGCAGCAGTTATCTGATTAATGTGTGTCTCAGGAGATGTGCTTGGTATTATACTCACCCCAAGATCTTTTTCATTGAGTGAGGTTTGTGTGTACTCACCTATTTGTACTCACCTAATTGTGGTTGCAGGGATCGAGACTCGGCAAGTGTGTGTGTGTGTGTGTATGTGTGTGTATGTACTCACCTAGTTGTGGTTGCAGGGGTCGATTCATAGCTCCTGGCCCCGCATCTTCACTGGCCGCTACTGTGTGTATGTATGTGTGTGTGGGGGGGACGTCTAAATATGCTGAGTCAGGGTGGGGTTGCTGTCAAAATGACATATTATACCATCACTCTCCACCCTCACTGCCTGTCAACACTCATGGGGTCCCAGGCTGCATTCTCCACCATCCTTCCTTCTTTCCTACCTACCTTCATTCCTTCCTTTCTTTATTCCTTCATTCATTCCTTTCTTTCTTTCTTCCTTCCTTTCTTACTTCTTCTTTCCTTCCTCTCTTCCTTCCTTCCTTCCTTTCTTACTTCTTTAATTCCTCTCACTTTCTTTCTACCTTCATTCCTTCCTTCCTTCTGGTATCCTGGACATTGCTTTCGGTTACAAACTCCTCAAAATCATGAAATTCATTTTCAGAGACACTTCCATCTGTGTTAGAGCTATCACTTGCTAAGAGAAGAGTCCTAGATTCGCTGGGGAGTCAGATATTTCTTACCGCTAGGCATGCTGAACATGGACTACTGAAATGGCATTCCCACAATGCACCACTGGCTCCCCAATTTTTTTATACTGCACACACTGACCATGGAGACCCATTCTCTCACATGTGGGCCTACCAGCTTTCTCCCACTTGATTTGAGGCAGCTAGAATTTATGCGTATTAATACATCGGAAACATTGGCTCATAAGACGTATACTGTACAGTGGACCTCCGGTTATTGGCCATAATTCGTTCCAGAATGCTGTACGAGTGCCGTTACCGAACGAATTTGTTCCCATAAGGAATAATGTAAATTAGATTAGTCCTTTTAGACCCCAAAAATATACAGTGGACCCCCGGAAATCGACCATAATTCGTTCCAGAATGTTGTTTGAGTGGCATTACCGAACAAATTTATTCCCATAAGGACAAATGTAAATTAGATTAGTCGTTTCAGACCCCCGAAAATACACTTACAAAAGCACTTACAAAAATACACTTACATAATTGTTCGAGTTGGGAGGTGGCCGATTTCTGGGGGTTCACTGTACTTACAAAAGCACTTACATAATTGTTCGAGTTGGGAGCCGTACGAAATCCAGGGGTCCACTGTATATACAACCAAAACAGTCAAAGGGATAAGGCATGGGTCATGAGGCAAATTTTCAAAGAGTGGGTCCATGAAGTGTTTGGCCCCAGTGTGAAAAAATACCTCCTGGAAAATAAATTGCCACTCCAGTGCCTCCTGTTACTGGACAATGCTCCTGCTCATCCTTCAAACTTGGTAGACCTATTGT
This sequence comes from Cherax destructor, assembly GCA_009830355.1. NCBI lineage: Eukaryota > Metazoa > Arthropoda > Malacostraca > Decapoda > Parastacidae > Cherax > Cherax destructor. The sequence goes on from WNWK01004080.1 coordinate 29,344, forward strand.
CTAGGGACTTCAGTTTTATAACAGTGAAGTTCTTGCCTTCTAACACCACTCCTCTCATCCAGCCCATGGACCAGCAGGTCATTTCTAACTTCAAAAAACTCTACACCAAAGCAATGTTTGAAAAGTGCTTTGAAGTGACCTCGAACACTCAGTTGACCCTAAGAGAGTTCGGGAGAAATCACTTCATTATCCTCCATTGCATAAGGCTTGGGAGGGAGTGACTTCCAGGACTTTGAACTCTGCTTGGAGAAAATTGTGGACTGTATTGTGGCATTGGGGAAGTCCCTGGGGTTGGAGGTGAGTGGCGAGGAAGTGGAAAAGTTGGTGGAGGACCACAGGGAAGAGCTAACCACTGACGAGCTGCAAGGCTTCATCTGGAACAGCATCAGACCACAGTTGAGGAACTTGCTTCAGAGGAGGAGGAGGAAGAGGAAGTGAAGAAGGTACCTTCTTCAGTGATTAAGGACATGTGTGGAATGTGGAATAGGTTGCAAAGTTTTGTGGAGAAATACCACCCTGAGCAAGCTGAAACAAGCCATATCTGCAACATGTTCAGTGACAAAACCATGTCCCATTTTAGGGACATCTTAAAGAGGTGCCAGAAACAGAACACACTGGACAGTTATTTTGTGCGACAGGGGTCCAGTGACTCTCAAGCTGGTCCTAGTGGCATTAAAAGACAAAGAAGGGAAGTAACCCCAGATAAGGACTTGTTACCTAAAGTCTTTATGGAAGGGGATTCCCCTTCCAAACAATAAGTGCTCCCTCACCTCTCCTCTCTATCTTCCAGATGCTAGCAACAGTCTTCAATAAAGGTAAGTACAGTGGACCCCCGGTGTTCGTGATGCTCCAAACTCGCCCTTTTATGTAAGTGTATTTTTGAAATGTTTTTGTAAGTGCATTTTTGGGGGTCTAAAAGTACTAGTCTACTTTACATTATTCCTTATGGGAATAAATTCGTTTGATAATGGCACTTGAACAGCATTCTGGAACGAAAAAATCACGAAATCCGGGGGTCCACTGTAAATGTTATTTTAAATGTTTATTTATAAATTTATTACTGTATGTATTTATCTGTGTTGTGTGTATGTAAAACTATAGTTATTCTTTAAAAAATGTATTTTTTATGAATATTTTTGTGGGTCTGGAACGGATTAATTGGATTTACATTATTTCTTATGGGAAATATTGCTTCAACTTGAGAACATTTCGACTTTAGAACTAGCTCCTGGAACGGATTAAGTTCGAAACTCAAGGTACCACTGTATATGATTACTCTCAAATTGGCATTGCAAAGAAAGACCCTCTGATTTTTAATTTATATTTTTGTCTTTGTAGAAAGAATTAGAGGTAAGACAGAGAGCAGAACTACAGATGAACAAGGAGGCTTTAGAATGGGTAGGGTATGTGTAGACCAAGTCCAGTGGTACCTCGGCATACGAACAGCTCCCAACTCGAACAATTATGTAAGTGTATTTTTGTAAGTACTTTTGTAAGTGTATTTTTGGGGGTCTGAAACAGATTAATCTAATTTACATTATTCCTTATGGGAACAAATTTGTTCTGTATCGGCACTCGAACAGCCTTCTGGAACAAATTAAGCTCGTAACCCGAGGTACCACTGTAGTACGTATTTACATTGAAGCATATAAGTGAACAATATTTAGATAAAGGTAAGAAAGTTTTCAATGCATTTATGGATTTAGAAAAGGCATATGATAGGGTGGATAGGGCAGAAATGTGGCAGATGTTGCCATTGGCGGCTTGCCAAAATATCGTATAGGGGAACTGCAGCTCCTCGCTACCAGATGTAACCTATACTATCGTATCGTTTCATCAAAAGAAATAAAAATTCGCTTATAAATACATTGAAAACAACATACAACAGATTTTTCCTGTAATATATGTCAGTTGCAAATTATTTTAGCGTAAGGTTGATGAAGTCATACGTCTGGCATGAACATCTGGGGGTGCTGCAGTTCCGCAGTGCCTATACACAAGCTGCCACTGGATGTTGTAAGTGTATGGAATAAGTGGTAAGTTATTAAATGCTGCAAAGAGTTTTTATGAGGATAGTGAAGCTCAGGTTAGGGTGTGTAGGAGAAAGGGAGATTACTTTGTGTAATGTTACCATGGTTGTTTAACATATTTATAGATGGGGTTGTAAAAGAAGTAAATGGTAGGCTATTATATGTGGAATCAAATACAAAATGGGAGTTGACACGGTTACTTTTTGCTGATGATACTGTGTTTTTGGAAGATTCTAAAGAAAAGTTGCAAAGGTTTGTGGACAAGTTCGGGAGGGTGTGTAAAGGAAGAAAGTTGAAAGTGAACATAGCTAAGAGTAAGGTGATGAGGGTATCAAACGAGTTAGGTAAAGAAAACTTGGATATTACATTGGAGGGAGGGAGTATGGAAGAAGTAAATGTGTTCAGATATATGGGAGTAACTTGTCAGTGGATGGTTTTATGAAGGATGAGTGTGAAGCTTGGGTTGTAAATGCTGCAGCAAGAAGGAGACTGGAGGTAGTGGAGATGTCATGTCTAAGGGCAATATGTGGTGTAAATGTTATGCAGAGAATTCATAGCTTGGAAATTAGGAGGAGATGTAGAGTTACTAAAAGTATTATTCAGAGGGATGAAGAGGGGTTGTTGAGGTGGTCTGGTCATTTAGAGAGGATGGATCAAAATATGATTGACTTGGAGGGTGTATAAATCAGTAATGGAGGGGAGGAGGGGTAGGGGTCGTCCTAGGAAAGGATGACGGGAGGGGGTAAAAGAGGTCTTGTGTGCAAGGTTCTTGGACATGCAGCAGGCACGTGTGAGCGTGTTAGATAGAAGTGAATGGAGATGAATAAATTTTGGGACCTGATGAGCAAGGTAATATTTTGTGAAGGGATTCAGGAAAACTGGTTAGTTGGACTCGAGTCCTGGAGGTGGGAGGTACAATGCCTGCACTTTAAAGGAGGTGTTTGGGATATTGGATGTTTGGAGTGACATCTAAACTGTCATATCTGGGTGCCCTCGCAAAGACATTGAATATGTGTGAATGGTGAAAGTGTTTCTTTTTTGGGTCACCCTGCCTCGGTGGGAGACGGCCGACGTGTTAAAAAAAATGTAAAAATAGCTTATATGGCAGAGGATAGCTTTGCCAAACAAAGTGAGGTCATATAAAATTTTGTTATAAATATGAAAATGTATTTGCTCATTTTTTTAACACAGTCTCTCCCCTACTTATGAACAGGTTCAGTTCCGAGTGGTCATTCATAAGTCCATTTGTTCACAAGTCCAACATATGTACATATACAGCATATGTACATGTACACAGGAAAAATACATAATGTACACTAGTAAACAAAACATATGTTATAAATGAAATAATGTTTATAAAAGTTTGTAAATACAGTACACATCCTCCACGACACTACCACTAGACACCGGCGTACCGCAGGGAAGTGTCCTTGGTCCCCTGCTCTTCCTCTTATACATCAATGATCTTCCCAATGTATCACAACACCTGAAACCAATACTCTTTGCTGACGATACAACTTATGTCATCTCCCACACAAACCTTGCCACGCTTAATACCATTGTTAACGATGAATTAATAAAAATAAAAATATCAACATGGATGACTGCCAATAAACTTACACTCAACACTGATAAGACCTTCTATATTATGTTTGGCAACAGAACAGATGATCCACAATTAAACATTAAGATCAACTCTACACCTATTGCTAGACATAACGAGGGCAAGTTCCTGGGCCTTCACCTTGACAGCAGCCTGAAATTCAGCACCCATATCCAACACATAACAAAGAAAGTGTCCAAAACTGTGGGGATCCTCTCTAAGATACGGTATTATGTACCACAATCAGCCCTACTCACACTATACTACTCACTCATCTATCCCTACCTCACATATGCCATTTGTGCATGGGGATCAACAGCAATTACCCACCTAAAGCCAATAATAACCCAACAAAAAGCCGAAGTAAGAATTATCACACAATCCAACGCTAGGCAGCACACCCCCCCACTCTTCAAAGACCTAAACCTACTCACTGTCCAGAACATCCATACTTACTACTCTGCTATCTACATTTATAGAACCATTAATTCCAACTTTAACCCTGAGCTAAAACACTTTCTTGACAGTTGTGACAGGACCCATAGACATAATACCAGACATAAACATCTCTTTGACATTCCCTGTGTCCGACTAAATCTATACAAAAATTCAATGCGCATAAAAGGGCCTAAAATCTGGAACTCCCTGCCTGAAAACTCTAGAACTGCAGACACAACCTCCATTTTCAAAAGCACAGTTAAAAAACATCTTATCTCACTTACGCACCCAACCGGTAGTTAACCATACGAAAACTACTTTATCTTGCACATATCCACAGCAAAATACACTTATTGATATCTGTGATTCTCCTTAATTTGCACATTACTAACCACAGCAAAATACACTTATTGATATCTGTGATTCCCCTTAATTTGCACAGTTCTAACCAAAATTCTAATACAACTATTGCTCCATAATACTTAAGCTAGTCATAAGTTTGCCTAAGATATTCCAATATAGAAACTATATTATGCCAATATATCACCTTTATCATTAATATATAAACTAATTGCTAACTTTTTATACTAATTGTTAAATTCTCAATGTTTAAATTCCAGTACCTAAATTTTGTAAACCTAACCTAACCTTACAATCTGTATATCCATTGTATAGCTATTGAGTAAGACCTATCATAAGACTGCCTGAAAAGCCTAGGCATACCTAGGCATATTATTGGCCATCTTGTAATATCAACTTTAATGTATAACTATAAGTACCCCCCACCTTGTATTACATGAAATAAAGAATTTGAATTTGAATTTGAATAAATTTAATAAAACAAGATGGTGAGAAGGTGTTGGCCTAAATGTGGTAGTATCTCAAGTTGATGGCATTGATTTAGGCTCCTGGTGAGACTCATTACCTGTGTCCACCCTCTTGAAGAAGTGGACTAGGGATGTCTGGGTGGTGGCCTTCTCTTCAAAGATGAGACGGTAGCAGTGAATTGCATCGTGGCCAGTTGCTGAAACCTTGGTGTACCATTCCATATTCGAGTCCTGTGATCCAAACAATGATAGAGATTCTTCAAGCAAACAAAATCCCTATGCCACCATTTTGTCTGGAAGCGCTCTACTTTCTTTATTATGTCCACTTTTCTTTCCATTGTGATGGCCTGGAGCTTCTTAACACTACCACTTGCATCACCACTGCTTTTGTGCTTAACACCAGATATATTGGGGGTATAGTAATCACAAATAACACCGAATTTGTGAAGAAAGCATAAGCTCACTTACGAACGATGCTGCTAGTTTAACCTATTATGTATTGTTTACATCTCGGCGCTTCCCACGCTACATTGCAGCCATCGCACAGTGGACTGCAAACTAAATCTTATGCCAAAATTTTCAACTTCAGGGCAAATTGTTCATATTATCAAAAGTTCGGAACACGAATCTTCATATGTAGGGGAGTCTCTGTACACTGGTCATCTTCCACTAAGGAAAAGTGGCCCAAAAAATGAAGCACTTTTGCCATCATTCATACTATCACTGTCTTGCCAGAGGCTCGTAGATATGGCAATTCAGATGTCTCTTCCAATAGCAATATCTCTAAGCCCTCCTTTAGAGTGCAGGCACTCTACTTCCCACCTTCAAGACTCAAGTCTTGCACATTATATAATGAATTAATTATAATGTTAAATGAATTTAGGTTGATTTACTTATACTATTACTTTAGGCAGTCTTAAGCTATACAGCCTCTCCTCACTTAACGACGGAGTTACGTTATTGAAGACCACCTCGGTACGTGAGGAGCATACTATAATGGTAGTGGTTTTTTGTCAACCACGTTTGATATTGTTTTAATGTCACCTTTGCACCATTTATAACATTTCTGGTATACGTATTTTAAATGTTTATACAGTAGTGTACTGTATATTGTAATAAACAGAATAGAGGAAATCAGCTCTAATATACATTATTTAGGCAGGCAAACTGGTCAGAGAGCCCGTCATAAGTCCGAGTGGTCGGTAAACAAGTACGACGCTACGTGAGGAGAGGCTGTACTTGTATTAGATGAAAATTATTTTTATCAAGTCTAGGTAAGGTTGCTAAGATAGTTGTTGTGAAAATTAAAAATAACTGTACTGTATCATGTTTATGCTTGTAAATATGCTGCATCTATCATTCCCAAGTCAAACATTTTGAAAAATCTATATTTAAGAGAATTTCAGTTTATTTTACAAGCCAAGCTAAAGAGAAAAATATATACACTGGCTTTATTTCTAATGAAAATACATCCTTATTCTCTACTAAGATATTTAGCGTACCTTTATACGTATTAAGTACTTACCTTAATACCTCGTCTCTTTATCTCCTCTAGATTCAGATGGTCATATCCAACAGACATTGTGCCAATAACTTTCAGGTTAGGTCCTATTAAAGAAAAAGTAATTGATAATACTTAATACAGTTTATCAGCTTATTATGTAGTCTTCTCTATAAACAGCTTCTGCAATGATCTTATTACATTATTTTCCCTTCCTAAATGGGATATGACCAAACATTATACGTATATCACCCAGAAACCGAACCAACAATCTGTTTTTGATAAGACAAACAAAATTAGCTGCTACAGTCCAGAAATCACTGACCCATATCTTTACATAACAAATATATAATTACTTCCATCCAATAAATTACAGAAACTCACAGTCCAGCTAGAGTATTCACTCCTATCAAGCAATGAAAGATGTGCCTTGATGATGAGGGATTCTTAATACAGTAGACCCCCAGTGTTTGTCCTGCTCGAAACTTGCCCTTTTATGTAAGTGTATTTTTTTAAATGCTTTTATAAGTGTATTTTTGGGGGTCTAAAAGGACTAGTCTAATTTACATTATTCCTTATGGGAATAAATTTGTTTGGTATGGCACTTGAACAGCATTCTGGAACGAAAAAATAACGAAAACCCTAACGAGTTTAGCATTTCTCCTTAAATGTGCCAACAACCCTGTCAGACATAGCCCCACTCCACAAAGGGGGCAGTAAAGCAATAGCAAAGAACTACAGACCAATAGAGCTAACGTCCCATATCATAAAAATCTTTGAAAGGGTTCTAAGAAGCAAGATCTCCACTCATCTAGATACCCATCAATTACACAACCCAGGGCAGCATGGGTTTAGAGCAGGTCGCTCCTGTCTGTCCCAACTACTGGACCACTACGACAAGGTCCTGGATGCTCTAGAAGACAAACAGAATGCAGATGTTATATACACAGACTTTGCAAAAGCCTTTGACAAGTGTGACCATGGTGTAATAGCACACAAAATGCGTGATAAAGGAATAACAGGAAAAGTTGGTAGATGGATCTATAATTTCCTAACAAATAGAACACAAAGAATAGTAGTCAACAGAGTAAAGTCTGAGGCGGCTACAGTGAAAAGCTCTGTTCCACAATGCACAGTACTCGCTCCCATCTTGTTCCTCATCCTCATATCGGACAAAGACAGGGATATAAGCCACAGTGCCGTGTTTTCCTTTGCAGACGACACCTGAATCTGCATGACAGTGTCCACCATTGAAGACACTGCAAGACTCCAAGCAGACATCAATTAAATCTTTAAATGGGCTGCAGAAAACAATATGAAGTCCAATGATGAGAAATTTCAATTACTCCGATATGGAAAACGTGAGGAAATTAAAATTTCATCGGAGTATAAAACAAATTCCATCCACACAATAGTGAAAAACTAATGTCAAAGATCTGGGAGTGATCATGTCAGAGGATCTCACCTTCAAGGACCATAACACTGTAGCAATCGCATCTGCTAGAAAAATGACAGGATGGATAATGAGAACCTTCAGATCTAGGGATGCCAAGCCCATGATGACACTCTTCAGGTCGCTTGTTCTATCTAGGCTGGAATATTGCTGCACACTTAACTGCACCTTTCAAGGCAGGTGAAACTGCTGACCTAGAAAATGTTCAGAGAACCTTTACGGCACGCATAACTGCAATTAACCACCTCAATTACTGGGAACGCTTAAAGTTCCTAAACTTGTACTCCCTAGAACACAGGCGGGAGAGATACATTATTATATACACTTGAAATGCAGTATTAGAAAGTGGGGCAGAAGTTTGTGGCTATAGGAGGGTGGGTGCAGGAGGAAAGAGGAGTGAGTGGTGGAATGAAGAAGTAAAGGGTGTGATAAAAGAGAAAAAGATAGCTTATGAGAGGTTTTTACAAAACAGAAGTGTTAATAGAAGAGCAGAGTATATGGAGAGTAAAAGAAAGGTGAAGAGAGTGGTGAGAGAGTGCAAAAGGAGAGCAGATGAAAGAGTGGGAGAGGCTCTGACAAGAAATTTTGCTGAAAACAAGAAAAAATTTTGGAGTGAGATAAACAAGGTAAGAAAGCCTAGGGAACGAATGGATTTGTCAGTTAAAAACAGAGTAGGGGAGTTAGTAGATGGGGAACTGGAGGTATTGGGTAGATGGCGGGAATATTTTGAGGAACTTTTAAATGTCGATGAAAAAAGGGAGGCGGTAATTTCATGTACTGGACAGGGAGGTACAACATCGTTTAGGAGTGAAGAGGAGCAGGATGTGAGTGTGGGGAAGGTGCGTGAGGCATTACGTAGAATGAAAGGGGGTAAAGCAGCGGGAACTGATGGGATCATGACAGAAATGTTAAAAGCAGGAAGGGATATAGTGTTGGAGTGGTTGGTATTTTTATTTAATAAATGTATGAAAGAGGGGAAGGTACCTAGGGATTGGCAGAGATCATGTATAGTTCCTTTATATAAAGGGAATGGGGATAAAAGAGATTGTAAGAATTATAGGGGAATAAGTTTACTGAGTATACCAGGTAAAGTGTATGGCAAGGTTATTATTGAAAGAATTAGAGGTAAGACAGAGAGTAGAATTGCAGATGAGCAAGGAGGCTTTAGAGTGGGAAGGGGATGTGTAGATCTCAAGTGTTTACAGTGAAGCATATAGTATGTGAACAGTATTTAGATAAAGGTAGAGAAGTTTTCATTGCATTTATGGATTTAGAAAAGGCATATGACAGAGTGGATAGGGAAGCAATGTGGCAAATGTTGCAAGTGTATGGAATAGGTAGTAAGTTACTGAAGGCTGTAAAGAGTTTTTATGAGGAGAGTGAGGCTCAGGTTAGGGTATGTAGGAGAGAGGGAGATTACTTCCCGGTAAAAGTAGGTCTTAGACAGGGATGTGTAATGTCACCATGGTTGTTTAATATATTTATTGATGGGGTTGTAAAAGAAGTAAATGCTAGGGTGTTGGGGAGAGGGGTGGGATTAAATTATGGGGAATTAAATGCAAAATGGGAGTTGACACAGTTACTTTTTGCTGATGATACTGTGCTTATGGGAGATTCTAAAGAAAAGTTGCAAAGGTTAGTGGACGAGTTTGGGAGGGTGTGTAAAGGTAGAAAGTTGAAAGTGAACATAGATAAGAGTAAGGTGATGAGGGTATCAAACTATTTAAATAAAGAAAAATTGGATATCACATTGGAGAGAGGGATTATGGAAGAAGTAAATGTTTTCAGATATTTGGGAGTTGATGTGTCAGCGGATAGGTTTATGAAGAATGAGGTTAACCATAGAATTGATGAAGGAAAAAAGGTGAGTGGTGCGTTGAGGTATCTGTGGAGACAAAAAATGTTATCCATGGAGGCAAAGAAGGGAATGTACGAAAGTATAGTGGTACCAACACTCTTATATGGGTGTGAAGCATGGGTTGCAAATGCTGCAGCAAGGAGGCGGCTGGAGGAGGCTGGAGGCAGTGGATATGTCCTGTCTAAGGGCAATGTGTGGTGTAAATATTATGCAGAAAATTCAGAGTGTGGAAATTAGGAGAAGGTGTGGAGTTACTAAAAGTATTTGTCAGAGGGCTGAAGAGGGGTTGTTGAGGTGGTTTGGTCATTTAGAGAGAATGGATCAAAGTAGAATGACTTGGAGAGCATATAAATCTGTAGGGGAAGGAAGGCGGGGTAGGGGTCGTCCTCGAAAAGGTTGGAGGGAGGGGGTAAAGGAGGTTTTGTTGGCGAGGGGCTTGGACTTCCAGCAATAGTGTGAGAGCGTGTTAGATAGGAGTGAATGGAGACAAATGGTTTTTGGGACCTGACGAGCTGTTGGAGTGTGAGCAGGATAACATTTTGTGAAGGGATTCAGGGAAACCAGTTAATTGATTTAGTTGGACTTGAGTCCTGGAAATGGGAAGTACAATGCCTGCACTTTAAAGGATGGGTCTGGGATAGTGACAGCTGGGAGGGACTATTTCCCAGCTGTCGTATCTGAGTGCCTCTGCAAAGACAGTGATTATGTATGAGTGTGGTGAAAGTGTCGAATGATGATGAAAGTATTTTCTTTTTGGGGATTTTCTTTCTTTTTGGGTCACCCTGCCTCGGTGGGAGACGGCCGACTTGTTGAAAAAAAAAAATACACTTGGAAAATCCTAGAGGGATTAGTACCAAACTTGCACATGAAAATCACTCCCTACGAATGCAAAAGACTCGGCAGACAATGCAACATCCCCCAATGAAAAACAGGGGTGCCACTAGTACGTTAAGAGACAACACAATAAGTGTCAGGGGCCCAAGACTGTTCAACTACCTCCCAGCATGCATAAGGGGGATTACCAATAGACCGCTGGCTGTCTTCAAGCAGGCACTGGACAGGCACCTAAAGTCGGTACCTGACCAGCCAGGCTGTGGTTCGTACGTTGGACTGCGTGCGGCCAGCAGTAATAGCCTGGTTGATCAGGCCCTGATCCACCATGAGGCCCAGTCACAGACCGGGCCGCGGGGGCATTGACCCCCGGAACTCTCTCCAGGTAAACTCCAGGTAATGTTATTAATATTTATAATTTATCTTCTGCATTTATAACAGGACAGGATACACATTTACCTAAGGGAACAACCTCACAGAATCATCTCCATATATATTAATGAATTCTAAGACATCAGAGACTGAAGAACACAAAACACCTTCCAGGAAATTCCACATGCTGGTCTTTCTCCATAATAAAGAGGAGTCACCCTTACTTGCACTCATAAATAAGACTGTGTGGCAAGAATACTGATTATCCTAGAAAAATCTATACTGCAAAATTGAGAATACAAGAGGAAAGCTACATCAAAAGAAAGCATTTAGCAAAATGATAAAAAACATATCACTGTAGAATAGTGAAAATGAGTGTCACTGAGCTGAGCAGCAAACCAAGCAGTGGCGTATGGTAGTTACTGTGAGGTTAATATTTATGATGAATTTACCATCTTTGGTGGGTGTGCAGCACTCGCATAGCACACTAAGAATATATGCCCCTGAATCCAAGCACTAGTTTACCAGAAATACGAAATGCCACTGTGAGAAACAAATACTCTTCTCATCTTGCAGATTCCAGTGACACTCAGCATACTGCTTAACAATTATTATAAACTCTTATATTTTGTGTAATAACAAAGTATGAAATGCATCACTTTACCTGCTGCATCCAGTACATCCTTATCAATCTTCTCAGTGAAACAGCAAAATATGGCATCTTTTCCGGAGATTTTCTTCAGTAGCTCATCACGTGGAATTGGGAAAGATTCATGCCACATATCTACTTCACATCTGTTAATACAAATGAACTTCATATATTTCATGGTGATCTTTGCTTATTAAATATATATTAGCATTTTGCAACATTAAGTTTCAAACAGAATGACCTATATTACTACTTTTTTTGGAGAAATCAAAAGTTGTCTGCCAAACAAAATAAGAACTGCTATAGACCATGGAACAGGAGGGGTTTGAATCCATGGTGAGTGAGTCGTGAAACTCTAGGCCAGTGTGTGATCTGTGGTTTGTTTGTAATAGTGTTATTAAGATTTGTTGAGTCAAGAAATGCTATACTATTATGTACAGTGTTTAATTTATAAATTATCACATTAATTTGCAAAATTTTTCAACTTCACATAAGAAAAAAAAGCTTCATTGTATAAAAGTTAATTTATCAAACATACAAAACAGTGTTATAAAAAGTCTGTGATAGATCACAAATATATTTTTGCAAAAATTTGTCACATTTATTTTTACATTTATAAAAATTATGAGATACAGAAGGACCCCACTTTAAGGCATTTCGCTAATACAGCGGTTTTCAATTATACCCATTCTTCATTTATTCAGACTTCCTACAATAAATATATTCACCACTCATTATAAGCTAAGGACAAAAATATTTTAAGCTAAGTAATGTGTGTACTGTACTATATGCATTTTTTAGGCCTAGCTCTATTGTTCACTCAATATATGATAGTGTAAACATATTATCAGGCTTTTATATGCATTTGGAAGTGATAAAAGGCTATGTACTGTAACAGCTTTACAAGTTCTTACAGAATGTGAAAGAACAGCCAGATTATCATAGCTATGTTGGAAGTGAGCTCCAACAACTTTGCTGATCAAGAAATTATAAGGGAAGCCTGGTTTCAAGTTGGACTGTGAAGTCTGGTCTCAAGTTGGATTGTGAAGTCTGGTCTCAAGTTGGATTGTGAAGTCTGGTCTCAAGTTGGACTGTGAAGTCTGGTCTCAAGTTGGACTGTGAAGTCTGGTCTCAAGTTGGACTGTGAAGTCTGGTCTCAAGTTGGACTGTGAAGTCTGGTCTCAAGTTGGACTGTGAAGTCTGGTCTCAAGTTGGATTGTGAAGTCTGGTCTCAAGTTGGATTGTGAAGTCTGGTCTCAAGTTGGACTGTGAAGTCTGGTCTCAAGTTGGACTGTGAAGTCTAGTCTCAAGTTGGATTGTGAAGTCTGGTCTCAAGTTGGATTGTAAAGTCTGGTCTCAAGTTGGACTGTGAAGTCTGGTCTCAAGTTGGATTGTGAAGTCTGGTCTCAAGTTGGACTGTGAAGTCTGGTCTCAAGTTGGATTGTGAAGTCTGGTCTCAAGTTGGATTGTGAAGTCTGGTCTCAAGTTGGATTGTGAAGTCTGGTCTCAAGTTGGACTGTGAAGTCTGGTCTCAAGTTGGATTGTGAAGTCTGGTCTCAAGTTGGATTGTGAAGTCTGGTCTCAAGTTGGATTGTGAAGTCTGGTCTCAAGTTGGACTGTGAAGTCTGGTCTCAAGTTGGATTGTGAAGTCTGGTCTCAAGTTGGATTGTGAAGTCTGGTCTCAAGTTGGATTGTGAAGTCTGGTCTCAAGTTGGACTGTGAAGTCTGGTCTCAAGTTGGATTGTGAAGTCTGGTCTCAAGTTGGATTGTGAAGTCTGGTCTCAAGTTGGATTGTGAAGTCTGGTCTCAAGTTGGATTGTGAAGTCTGGTCTCAAGTTGGATTGTGAAGTCTGGTCTCAAATTAGATTGTGAAGCTTGATCTCAAATTAGATTGTGAAGTCTGGTCTCAAATTAGATTGTGAAGCCTGGTCTCAAATTGGATTGTGTACCTGTACCTAAATAAAATTACTAACTCTCATCCATTTTGTCTTCACATCATTGGAAGGTGACCAAAATGAAAAAAAATTATGGACTCCATGCAATCTGTACATCCCATAAAGCTGGGATTGGAAAAAAACATATAGAGTGAAGATTATAATTATTATTATTGTTGTGGGGGAGCACTAAACCTGTATGGATGGAAGGCATTCAGGCTCAATTCAGGAAACTAGAGCACAGATCCAATTCCCTAGATCAAGAGCCCCTCACCAGCATCAAGGAACCTCCCTTGAGGGGAGATTTATTTTAAGGGCAGTTTTGTATTTCATTTACTACTGAGGGACCCCAAGGAAAACTCATCTGAAAATGACAACTCATGTTATATGCTAGCACATTCCTGTGCAGTGTTTTTTAAATCAAAGAGTATGGAAATTGTTGTAAAAAATAACAAGAGTAATAAATATTGCTTATTAGTCTCTTTTATGCTTCTCCCCCCCTCCAAAAAAAAAAAGGTGAGCTTGCATTATGTTTGTAAATTTGAGGAAAATTATATATTTATGTATACTGCATGCACAAGCTATGAGTTAAATTTTTGAGCTTACTTATCATTTATGATGTCTAGAGCTTTTTGTGGTACATCTCTCCTGGTAATAAGTACTCGGGGCTTTGACATTGTAGTGGCTGATACAGAGATGGTTCTGAAAATCCAAAATGTAAGCAATGCTATTAATGGACATTGTTTTAGTTTATAAAACATCCATTAAGAGCCTATAAACATTATTCTCTCTATATGGTCTTCTGATCTGGTCTATATTCATTAGATTATAATGAGATGTATTTCATAAAAAATGCTCCATTTCCTTCAGATTATAATGCAATTTATTATTATTATGGAACCAGATAATTATAAATAGGTAGTACAGCACTTATCATATGGGGAACTGAAGGGATATCCTAGGTTAAAGCATCATACAATCACACTTTTTGTATATTAGTGCTAGTACATTTTATCAATTTGTCAATACAGAATTTAAGTTGAAACACAAATTTATGATAGGTACTGTAATTATATAAAATGGTAATGGGCTTTCCACATGTACTATTAAATGTCAATCAACTCTAAAAACTATGTATCATTTAGAAATAAAGCATTATTATTGTTATGAAAGGACACAGGTGCATACACTTTAGGATATTTTTACTGGATGTGTACAGGTCCTGGGTGGGACCTTGGTTACTCTGCATGAAGTAACCATTTGGAGTGACCAAGGCCCCAGGAATGAAACATAAGTAAGTTTATTTAGGTACAGGTCCACAGAAGTACAATCGTCACACACAGTAATGTGTATAAAGAACCCCAATTTAAATAAGTCACTCTGTCTGACTTTTTTTAGGTTATCTTAGATAATTTACACTATGTAGACAATTGTTATTTATGTATACCTGTACCTAAATCAATTTACATACCTAACCCACAAAAGTCAAAGTACCTTATTCCCACTAGGGTCCAATGATCATGTCATAATTGCGTGCACCTTGTGTCCTCTCATCCACATCTAACAATATGAGCACACTCTTTCCCCAGTGGCAGTAAGTCACTCTGACATTTTTTGGGTTATCCTATGTAATTTCCACATGTTACTTATGTATGATAAATTTTGTAACTGTATTTATGTGTACCTGTACCTAATAAACTTACTTATTCTTCAATGACACTACTGCCTGGCTTTGGCTGCACATGAGATACCTCTAGAAGTTTGCATCAACAGCTGTAGACATAACTAAATGTAAACTTTGCTAGAGGGACTACTGTCACACCCTGTGCCATTATGTGTTGGAATACAAACAAAGTTCATGAACTCAGATCCAACTCGCTCACAAATATTCAAGAAATGTTCAGGTACTTTATCCACAGTTACATTTTGTAAGGACCCCAATGGAAATCACAATGAACCCAGTGGAAATAAAACACTGGCATTTTTGGGGTTATCCTAGGTAGGTTAGGTTAGGTTAGGTTAGGTTAGGTTAGGTAAGGTTTGTCAGGAAACAGGACAATTATTATAATTATGGGGGAGCGCTAAACCCATTGGAATGATGGAAGGTATTCAGGGGGGATGATGGAAGGTATTCAGGCTTAATTCAGGGAACTGGAGCACAGATCTAATTCCCTAGATCAAGAGTCCCTCATCAGCATCAAGGAACCTCCCTTGAGGGGGGTAAACAGGACAGGTGTTTCCTGACACGGGTCTTAGTCAGATGATGACCCGCCATTCTAACTTTTGGTCATCTAACTGAGGCCTTCCGTTGGCTTACCAGTCCACCCCTTTAAAAATTATGGTCATAATTATAACCATTTTTTATTATCCTAGGTAACTTACACATAGGTTAAACTAAGTATTTAAATAAACATTAGCAATTATTTAGCTATTATAAATAACTCATGATCACAGCTAACCATATTGTAATATTTTATGACTGAAATGATGCCTGTATAAACTCAGGACTATTGTTCACAATATAGTCAATAAATACAGTACTGTAGTTCATGACCATTGTAATTTATTTAGCAAATACAAATGTTGGGGCCCAGTTCCTGGACCCCAATGTGTTTGTAATCCTATGGTTACTATCCACTGGCTGGATATGGACTGACTACCACCCACCCATAGGATGTTAATGGGGTAACTACCACCCACCCATAGGATGTTAATGGGGTAACTACCACCCACCCATAGGATGTTAATGGGGTAACTACCACCCACCCATAGGATGTTAATGGGGTAACTACCACCCACCCATAGGATGTTAATGGGGTAACTACCACCCACCCATAGGATGTTAATGGGGTAACTACCACCCACCCATAGGATGTTAATGGGGTAACTACCACCCACCCATAGGATGTTAATGGGGTAACTACCACCCACCCATAGGATGGCTATGGGGTAACTACCACCCACCCATAGGATGGCTATGGGGTAACTACCACCCACCCATAGGATGGCTATGGGGTAACTACTGCCCATTGGATTTATTATTACAATCAGAACTAAGCGCTAAACCCACAAGGGTCATAAAGCTCCCTCAGGATGTTAATGGGGTAACTACCACCCACAGGATGGTCATGGAGTGCATAATGGTGTCAAACTACAATAATGATTTAATATTTTATTTAAATCAGGAGTAAGCAGTAAACCTATATGGGTCGTACAGCATCTGGGAACGGGGGGTTATTCATGTTCGGTCCAAGGAAGGGGAGGATAAGTCCAGTTCCTTGGATCAAGAGCCCCTACCCTGCATCAAGGAACCGGTGATCGGTTAATGGGGTTTGAAGCCTCTCTACTACACTAGGGTAATTAAGACTGCACGCAACTTTTTCACCATAAGACAAAAATACTTTCATCCCTAAAACAGAGATTAGATTAAACTCTAAACTCTGTGTATATACATAGAGAGAAATATACATCTCGGTGTATATATGTATACACCGAGGTAAGACATAAGATAAGATAAGATTTCTTCGGATTTTTAACCCCGGAGGATTAGCCACCCAGGATAACCCAAGAAAGTCAGTGCGTCATCGAGGATTGTCTGTCTTATTTCCATTGGGGTCCTCAATCTTGTCCCCCAGGATGCGACCCACACCAGTCGACTAACAACCCAGGTACCTATTTGCTGCTAGGTGAACATGAAAACAGGTGTAAGGAAACACGTCGAAATGTTTCCACCCGCCGGGAATCGAACCCGGGCCCTCCGTGTGTGAAGCGAGAGCTCTAGCCACCAGACCACCGGGCCAATCTGTAACTACTTTAGGGGCTAACTACCAAGCCACACATAACACCTACATCTATTACATTAAGTTTGTTTATATTCACCGAGTTCCTGGTTATATTTGATGGCTTCTTGGTGCCAACTTCGTGGCACCCGCGGCACTTGAAGTACAAAGTCAGGCTTTACCTTTTCAGATGATGTAAAGATGTTAGAATTAAAATCTTTATACAGGGTGTATGGTTAATGACTGTCTTGGTCTTGAGCAAGGTGGTGAATATGCCTAGCCTGAGTGCCACGAGTACTGGCACCCCCAGCATTATATAATACACACGATAACAATATTCTGTATGGCACTCCACCATCTACGTCATGAAGAATGCAATCATGGACACTTCCAGTTGTACAATAATAAAACAACTGTATACAATTACTAGTTTAATAACTGCGTTAGTCAAATCCAATAATGGTATCTTTACGTGTAGTAACAAGGTTGTGCGACATGCGACCTGATACTTAAAAAAAAAATTGTATCCGTAAATGATTCAGAGTGCAGTCAGCTGTCAGTCTCCTGGTCACACTCATTGTTACCTGTTATTTATGTGTGATCACATGTTATTTACACCGAGAGACTTTCCTCTCGACGTATACCCACGGAGAGTTTGCTCTAATAACTATGGAATTATTATCATGAAGCGCTAAACCCGTAGGGATTATACAGCGTCAGCCGGGTGTAAGTTTATTCTGGTACACATAAATGCAGTTATATAGATTATCATACATAGCAGTATATATGTAGATTACCCAGGATAACCCAAAAAAAGTCAGTGACTTATTTTCATTGGGGTCCTTGTAATATCTTATTTAAGGCATTCAGGGAAATGGAACACATCCAGTTCCCTAGATCAAGAGCCCCTCACCAGCATCAAGGAGCCTCCCCTGAGGGGTATTTTATGGAATAAAATTTTAATTTTAGTCTACAGATGAAATGTGGCTTGAACTTTATTGGAGTATAAAACATTCCAACCACACAATAGAGCGAAAAACTAATGTAAAAGACCTGGGAGTGATAATGTCAGAGGATCTCACCTTCAAAGACCACAACATTGTATCAATCGCATCTGCTGGAAAAATGACAAGATAGATAATGAGAACCTTCAAAACTAGGGATGCCAAGCCCATGATGACACCCTTCAGGTCGCTTGTTCTATCTAGGCTGGAATATTGCTGCACACTAACTGCACCTTTCAAGGCAGGTGAAATTGCTAACCTAGAAAATGTACAGAGAACCTTCACGGCACACAACTGTGATAAAACACCTCAATTACTGGGAATGCTTGAAGTTCCTCAACCTGTACTCCCTAGAACGCAGGCGGGAGAGATACATGATTATATACACTTGGAAAATCCCGTAGCGCGATCGCTAGCGCACTCAGCTCACACACAGGTCCGGAGTTCGAATCTCCTCAGGTACGGCTGGAAAACATTAGGGACGTGTTTCCATAAGACACTTGCTGTCCCTGTTCACCCATCAGTAAAATGGGTACCTTGGTGTGGGTAGCATCCTGGAACAAAACTGACCTAATTTGCCCGAAATGCTCTGCATAACAAGCGGCTTTCTATATAGTAGTATGTCATTGATGTCAGCTAGGCCTGTATACCTTGTACATGTACTTGTAGAAATAAAAATATTATTATTATTACCAAACTTGCACACGAAAATCACTCCCTATGAAAGCAAAAAACTCGGCAGACTATTCAACATCCCCCCAATGAAAAGGAGGGGCACCACTAGCACGATAAGAGACAACACAATAAATGTCAGGGGCCCGAGACCGTTCAACTGCCTCCCAGCATACATAAGGGGGATTACCAATAGACCCCTCGCTGTCTTCAAGAAGGCGCTGGACAAGCACCTAAAGTCAGTACCTGATCAGGTCCTGATCCACCATGAGGCCTGGTCACAGACTGGGCAGCTGAGGCATTGATCCCCGAAACCCTCTCCAGGTAATGGCCCACATTCACGTGACAGGACCCATAGACATAATACCAGACAAAAACATCTCTTTGACATTCCCCGTGTCCGACTAAATCTATACAAAAATTCAATGTGCATAAAAGGGTCTAAAATCTGGAACTCCTTGCCTGAAAACTCTAGAACTGCAGACACAACCTCCATTTTCAAAAGCACCGTTAAAAAACATCTTATCTCACGCACCCAACCGGTAGCTAACCACATGAAAACTACTTTATCTTGCACATATCCACAGCAAAATACACTTATTGATATCTGTGATTCCCCTTAATTTGCACAGTACTAACCAAAATTCTAATACAACTATTGCTTCATAATTCTTAAGCTAGTCATAAGTTTGCCTAAGACACTCCAATATAGAAACTGTATTATGCCAATACATCACCTTTACCATTAATATATAAACTAATTGTTAAATTCCTAAACTAATTGTTAAATTCCTAAACTAAATGTTAAATTCTTAAATGTTTAAATTCCAGTACCTCAATTTTGTAAACCTAGTTAATCACTACAATTACCTAACCTTACTATCTGTATAATCATTGTGTCGCTATTGAGTAAGACCTATCATTAGACTGCCTGAAAAGCCTAGGCATATTGGCCATCTTGTAATATCTACTTCATAAAATGTATAATTATAAGTACACCCCACCTTGTATATTACTAGAAATAAAGAATTTGAATTTGAACCCAGAGTTAGTAACCCAGGATAACCCAATAAAACCACTTTGGCTTATTTCCATTGTGTAAAGTTTGAAACAAGACTAGTCCCAGATCTAAGTGATATGTCCTATGAGAAGTTAAAGGTATGTATAATAATAATAATAATAATAATGTACTTGTTGAAATATAGGTATTATTACATATTATTATTATAATCTATATTTGTACACGTACATGAACAAGGTATACAGACTAAAGCTGACAATGACATACTATACAGAAAGCCCTGTAGCTCGATTAGTAGCGCACTCAGCTCACTTGAAGTCCGTGGTTGGAACCCGTGTGGCATGCTATGATTATGTTACATTTTGCTCAGTGTATGTCACACTCCCATATAGGCTGCCTCCTGACCAGCGAACCAGGTGCTAAGGATTTAATGATCAGTAGGGGCCCCGTCATTATATCAGTACCTCGGTTCATCGGCCAATCACAGACAAACCCACCAAAGTTGTGAAGCAACGTGGTTCATGTGTGACACGAATTGATGGACTTGTCTGGGCTGCTGGTCGTACACGGTGCGTTCTCTGGCTCTTGCTTTTGCTTCCTTGTTCACCGTATTGTGCACTTACTATTACATTACTGTACATAGTGTACATAATTGTAAATACCAGCTTGTTTATATATGGTGAAGCAAAATACAAGTCATTTACTGCTGAGTTTTGATTTTGATTGCTCCACTTTGATCCCATTACGACTAGGTACACACGCCATACTACACGTGTTTCCTTAAGACACCTGCTGTCCATGTTCACCTAAAGTAAAATAGGTACCTGGTGTGGGCCGCATCCTGGGGACAAAACTAACCTAATTTGCCCGAAATGCTCTGCATAACAAGGGGCTTTCTATATAGTAGCATATCATTGATGTCAACTAGGCCTGTATACCTTGTACATGTACTTGTAGAAATAAAGATATTATTAGTGTAATGTAGAACATTTCGGGCCAATTATGTCAAATGTCCCCAGGATGCGACCCACACCAGTAGGTTAACACCCAGGTATCTACTTTTATTGCTAGGTGAACATGGACAACAGGTATCTTAAGGGAACACGTCCTAATGTTTCCACCCGTACCGGGGATCGAACCACGGATCTCAATGTGTGACCTGAGTGCGCTAGCAATCGAGCTCCGGTGCTTGATGTAAGAGGTGACGACCTTGGTGCTCTTCTTATTAAAGCCACAAATTAGCTTTCTTGGTCCAAATATAGGCATCTCACCTAAAAAAAATGTTAACCTTGACTGATAAGCTACATTATCTACTGCACTTTTATTCCATGTAAACAGATTAGGCTAAATCTTGTGTAGTGATAATGTTTAGATTTTCGAAGCATAACAGTAAACTCAGTATATCAAAGTTTCTTCTCTCTATGGACATCTCTTGAAAGATTGGAGAGAAAAGGTGTTCTTGCTAACATTGTTTGAACTCTGGTTCTTCAAGAGACGTTCTTGGAGTTTTTCTTTTGGAAATCTAGACACCTAAGGCACCTAAAATGGAGGAATATAGCAAATAATGTTGTAGCAGAGATAACCCCAGGAGGCAGCTCAGATGAAAACTCGCACACACGAACTTTTAAATCTCTGCACCAAATTCACCTTAAACCAGCAAATAATAGAGCCTACAAGATTGGAGAATACACTGGACCTCATCTTCACTAACAATGATGATCTGATACGAAATGTCATCATATCAAAAACATAATACTCAGATCACAATATAATAGAGGTCCAGACATGCATGAGGGGGGCCCCAGACCGACAAAATGTGATCAGTCACGAGGGAGCCTTCTCCAAATTCAACTTCAATAACAAAAACATAAGGTGGGAACAAGTAAACCAAGTCCTAAATGATATAAACTAAGAAAATAACATAAGCAACACGGATCCTAACCTATGTCTAGAACAAATTAACTATGTGGCACTTAAGGTATGCTCAAGGCATATTCCCTTAAGGAAAATGAGATGTAAACTAGAAAGAGAAAAGTGCTCCCTATACAGACGAAGGCAAAGAATAACAGAGCGGCTACAAGAGGCCAATATATCTGAAATACGTAGGGAGACATAGGTCAGAGAAATAGCAAACATCAAACTAAAGCTAAAAGAATCTTACAGGAGTCAAGAAAAGCAGGAAGAACTAAAAACCATAAATGAAATTGAAACAAACCCAAAGTATTTCTTTTCTTATGCCAAATCAAACTCGAGAACAACATCCAGTATTGGGCCCCTACTTAAACGAAATGGGTCTTACACGGATGACAGCAAGGAAATGAGTGAGCTACTAAAGTCCCAGTATGACTCGGTTTTTAGCGAGCCACTAACCAGAATGAGAGTCGAAGACCTAAATGATTTTTTTATGAGACTCAGAATTTGGTAGACACACACCTATCTGATATTATCCTGACCCCGAATGACTTCGAAAAGGCGATAAATGACATGCCCATGCACTCCGCCCCAGGCCCAGACTCTTGGAACTCTGTACTCATCAAGAACTGCAAGAAGCCCCTGTCACGTGCTTTTAACATCCTATGGAGAGGGAGCATGGACACTGGGGTCGTCCCGCAGTTACTAAAAGCAACAGACATAGCCCCACTCCACAAAGGGGCAGTAAAGCAATAACAAAGAACTACAGACCAATAGCGCTAACGTCTCATATCATAAAAATCTTTGAAAAGGCTCTAAGAAGCAAGATTGCCACTCATCTAGATACCCGTCAGTTACACAACCCAGGGCAACATGGGTTTAGAGCAGGTCGCTCCTGTCTGTCCCAACTACTGGACCACTACGACAAGGTCCTGGATGCTCTAGAAGACAAACAGAATGCAGATGTTATATACACAGACTTTGCAAAAGCCTTTGACAAGTATGACCATGGTGTAATAGCACACAAAATGTGTGATAAAGGAATAACAGGAAAAGTTGGTAGATGGATTTATAATTTCCTAACACATAGAACACAAAGAGTAGTAGTCAACAGAGTAAAGTCTGAGGCAGCTACTGTGAAAAGCTCTGTTCCACAAGGCACAGTACTTGCTCCCATCCTATTCCTCATCCTCATATCAGACATTGACAGGGATATAAGCCACAGTGCTGTGTCTTCCTTTGCAGATGACACCCGAATCTGTATGACAGTGTCCACCGTTGAAGACACTGCAAGACTCCAAGCAGACATAAACCAAATCTTTAAATGGGCTGCAGAAAACAATATGAAGTTCAATGATGAGAAATTTCAATTACTCAGATACGGAAAACGTGAAGAAATTAAAATCTCATCGGAGTACAAAACTAATTCCAACCACACAATAGAGCGAAAAACTAATGTCAAAGACCTGGGAGTGTTCATGTCAGAGGATCTCACCTTCAAGGACCATAACAATGTAGCAATTGCGTCTGCTCGAAAAATGACAGGATGGATAATGAGAACCTTCAAAACCAGGGATGCCAAGCCCATGTTGACACTTTACAGATCGCTTGTTCTATCTAGGCTGGAATATTGCTGCACACTAACTGCACCTTTCAAGGCGGGTGAAATTGCTGACCTTGAAAATGTGCAGAGAACCTTCACGGCACGCATAAGTGCGATAAACCACCTCAACTACTGGGAACGCTTGAAGTTCCTAAACCTGTACTCTCTAGAACGCAGGCGGAGAGATACATTATTATATACACATGGAAAATTCTCGAGGGCTTAGTACCAAACTTGCACACAAAAATCACTCCCTACGAAAGCAAAAGACTCGGCAGGCGATGCAACATTCCCCCAATGAAGAGCAGGGGTGCCACTAGCACGTTGAGGGACAACACAATAAGTGTGAGGGGTCCAAGATTGTTCAACTGCCTCCCAGCATACATCAGGGGGATTACCAACAAGCCCCTGGCTGTCTTCAAGCAGGCACTGGACAGGCACCTCAAGTCGGTACCTGATCAGCCGGGCTGTGGTTCGTACGTTGGACTGCGTGCGGCCAGCAGTAACAGCCTGGTTGATCAGGCTCTGGTCCAACAAGAGGCCTGGTCACGGACCGGGCCGCGGGGGCGTTGACCCCTGGAATTCTCTCCAGGTAGACTCCAGGTAGAATATGAGAGAACACTGGAGAGTACAGGATGGAGTACATATTACCGACAATTGGTCCCAAATCGGTACACTGAAATTACTCCATCCGAAAGGAAGAGGCTTAGCAAACTGTGCGAAATACCCTCAATGAAAAGCAGGGGTGTGACGAGTACACTAATAGTAAGCAACGGGGTAAATCGAAACGCTGACTTAATAGTACTCTGATGAAGGCGGCTGAAGTTAATAAAGACAAGAGATGGTATTCCAAAGAATGCTACGACACTTATGTGGTATACGGAAGAGGTGAAAATGGATGTAGTCAAATATCTAGTGTAAGGGACCCAATACTCTTCAACAGCCTTCAATCGTACATAAGAGGGACTACAAACAGACCCCTACCTATCTTCAAGAGGGGACTTGATAAGTTCGTTAAGTCTGTTCCAGATCAGCTGGGTGTGGTTCATACCTCGGACTGTGTGCGCCCAGTAGTAACAGCCTGGTTGATCAGGTCTTGATCCACCAGGGCTGATCTCGGGTCTGGCCTCGTTAACGTTGACCACTGAAAACATACTTCATGTAAGATCAATACTGAGTTTGCGTTTGTTGACTGTCATACAGGCAGACGTGTTTTAAGGTTCACAAGAGTGTTGTTGTGGTCAGGTGAATCTGGATGGGAGATGACAAAAGTTGTAGCATCTGTAAACAGAACAGGTTAAAGTTCATGAGAGGCATTAGGAAGGTCACTGATGTTAATGAGACATAGTAGAGAGCCAAGGACGCTCCCCTGACGCATCAATATGCTAATATGTCGAACTGATGGGGGCAATGTCATTGTCACCTGTCTGTCGTCAAGGTAAGATTTTATGCACCTGGGAACATGACATCTGATTACATAATATTCTAATTTACGCAAGGAGGCTAACGCCCAGGTTCCTATTTACTGTTAGGTGAAAAGGCAATGACTCGTGTTAATTTTTAGGGGAAAACGCTAAGCTTAAAAAGCAACTTACCCTTGAAGACCATAAACTCCTTGCTTAAATATAATCATACATAACCGACACTAATATTTTTTTGTGGCTGAATTCATGTGTGCATAAATAACTCATTACCGCATCCAGATATAAATATATACAGGAGGGCCCGGCTTATACAGCAGGTTAGGTTCCGGGCTATTGTGGTACAACACATACTGTCAGGTACACCATCTAAAGGGGACAAGATACAGATCACTCAGACCATGGCAGACAAACCAGGGTAGCCAGAGACGGAGTTATTAGTGCCAGGAAAAAAAACAAGTTGGCAAGAAATGACAAAAATCTTACACCAGCTCAGAACATTTCTGGAGTGGAGGTAGTCAGTGGTCTCCACTCCAGAACAACAGATATTAGTGCCAGCAAATAAAGCTTCCCCCCTCCCCCGCATACCTTCACTACGACGACATTTATCTTTGCAAATACGTATACAGGGTCTAAACAATCAGCAAAATACCTTTAAATCAGTGGACTGCTTACAGAGTCAAATGCAATGTTTGTGGCTTTCACAGAGACCCACATAAAGGATCACTTTGACAACGAAATATAGATCCCACGCTATAGCCTATTCAGATGCGAGAGTAAATAGGCAACAATGGAGGGGAGGGGGGTGTTTGGCCTGTATGTCACACAGTCCTTCATTTGTTCGGGACTACTAAACACCTCAAACGATGTAGTTGAAGTTTTGGCAGTAAATATTAAAAAACAATACCTTGTCATTGTGGTTGTATACAAGCCTCCTGATGCAACGTCCCAACAATTCCAGGAACAGCTTTTGAAAACTGACCACTGGAAAATCTCTCAACTCCTGCCCCAAACATCTTGCTGCTGGGCGATTTTAACTTAAGATACCTAAAATGGAGGAATGTAACATACAATGTTTTAGCAGGGATGCCAAGCCTATGTTGACACTTTTCAGGTCGTTTGTTCTATCTAGGCTGGAATATTGCTGCACACTAACTGCACCTTTCAAGGCAGGTGAAATTACTGACCTTGAAAATGTGCAGAGAACCTTCACCGCACGCATAAGTGCGATAAACCACCTCAACTACTGGGAACGCTTGAAGTTCCTAAACCTGTACTCTCTAGAACGCAGGCGGGAGAGATACATTATTATATATACGTGGAAAATTCTAGAGGGATTAGTACCAAACTTGCACACGAGAATCACTCCCTACGAAAGCAAAAGACTCGGCAGGCGATGTAACATCCCCCCAATGAAAAGCAGGGGTGCCACTAGCACGTTGAGGGACAACACAATAAGTGTCAGGGACCCAAGATTGTTCAACTGCCTCCCAGCATACATCAGGGGGATTACCAATAGACCCCTGGCTGTCTTCAAGCAGGCACTGGACAGGCACCTAAAGTTGGTACCTGACCAACCAGGCTGTGGTTCGTACGTTGGACTGCGTACGGCCAGCAGTAACAGCCAGGTTGATCAGGATCTGGTCCAACATGAGGCCTGGTCACAGACCGGGCCGCAGGGGCGTTGACCCCTGGAATTCTCTCCAGGTAAACCAGGTAAACACACACGAGCTATTAAATCTCTGCAATAAATTCACTTTAAACCAGCAAACAGTGGAGCCAACAAGACTGGAAAATACACTGAACCTCATCATCACTAATAATGATGATCTGATACGAAATTTAACAGTATCAAAGACAATACACTCATATCATAACATAATAGAGGTACAGACACGCATGCGCAGGGCTTCTGAACAGCATAAGGTGATCAGTTACGAAGGAGCCTTCACCAAATTCAACTTCAATAACAAAAACATACAGTGGGATCAAATTAACCATGTCCTAAATGAAACAAGCTGGGACGATATCCTAAACAGCACGGATCCGAACTGTTGCCTTGAAAGAATTAACTTTGTGGCACTTGAGGAATGCTCAGGGCACATTCCTTTAAGAAAAAAGAAGAGAAGATGTAAACTAGAGACGCGCCCTCTACATGCGAAGACGAAGAATCACAGAGCTGCTGAAAGAGGCTAGTATATCTGAAATACGAGAGGAGGCACTCTACCTGGAGAGAATTCCAGGGGTCAACGCCCCCGCGGCCCGGTATGTGACCAGGCCTCCTGTTGGACCAGAGCCTGATCAACCAGGCTGTTACTGCTGGCCGCACGCAGTCCAACGTACGAACCACAGCCCGGCTGATCAGGTACCGACTTGAGGTGCCTGTCCAGTGCCTGCTTGAAGACAGCCAGGGGTTTGTTGGTAATCCCCCTGATGTATGTTGGAAGGCAGTTGAACAATCTTGGGCCCCTGACACTTATTGTGTTGTCCCTCAGCGTGCTAGTGGCACCCCTGCTCTTCATTGGGGGGATGTTACATCGCCTGCCGAGTCTTTTGCTTTCGTAGGGAGTGATTTTTGTGTGCAAGTTTGGTACTAAGCCCTCGAGAATTTTCCATGTGTATATAATAATGTATCTCTCCCGCCTGCGTTCTAGAGAGTACAGGTTTAGGAACTTCAAGCGTTCCCAGTAGTTGAGGTGGTTTATCGCACTTATGCGTGCGGTGAAGGTTCTCTGCACATTTTCAAGGTCAGCAATTTCACCCGCCTTGAAAGGTGCAGTTAGTGTGCAGCAATATTCCAGCCTAGATAGAACAAGCGATCTGTAAAGTGTCAACATGGGCTTGGCATCCCTGGTTTTGAAGGTTCTCATTATCCATCCTGTCATTTTTCGAGCAGATGCAATTGCTACTTTGTTATGGTCCTTGAAGGTGAGATCCTCTGACATGATCACTCCCAGGTCTTTGACATTAGTTTTTCGCTCTATTGTGTGGTTGGAATTAGTTTTGTACTCCGATGAGATTTTAATTTCTTCACGTTTTCCGTATCTGAGTAATTGAAATTCTCATCATTGAACTTCATATTGTTTTCTGCAGCCCATTTAAAGATTTGGTTTATGTCTGCTTGGAGTCTTGCAGTGTCTTCAACGGTGGACACTGTCATACAGATTCGGGTGTCATCTGCAAAGGAAGACACAGCACTGTGGCTTATATCCCTGTCAATGTCTGATATGATATGGTCGGAGAAATAGCAAATATCGAACTTAAGCTTAAGGAATAATACAGGAGACAAGAATCTCAGGAAGAACTTAAAGTCATAAATGAATTTGAAAGAAATCCAAAATACTTCTTTTCTTATGCAGAATCTAGGGTAAAAACAACATCCAGTATTGGACCACGGCTCAGACGAGATGGGAGTGAAGAGGCGGGGCCAGGAGCTGAGTCTCGAGCCCTGCAGCCACAAATAGGTGAGTACAGATGACAGCAAAGAAATGAGTGAGATACTGAAGTCCCAATATACAGACTTAGCGTTTAGCGAGCCGTTAACCAGACTAACCTGGAGTCTACCTGGAGAGAATTCCAGGGGTCAACGCCCCCGCGGCCCGGTCCGTGACCAGGCCTCTTGTTGGACTAAGAGTCGATAATCTAAACGATTTTTTTAAGAACGAAATTCAGAATTTGTTTAATTCAAAATCTCTGATATCATAACATCACAAGACTTTGAAAAAACAATAAATGACATGCCTATGCACTCTGCCCCAGGTCCAGTATTCTGTGGAGAGGGAGCATGGACACAGGGGTCATCTCACACTCACTAAAAACAACAGACATAGCCCCACTCCACAAAGATGGCAGTAAAGTAATTGCAAAGAATTACAAACCGATAGTACTAACGTCCCACATCATAAAAATCTTTGAAAGGGTTCTAAGAAACAAAATCACTATCCACTTAGATATCCATCAGTTAAACAACCCAGGGCAGCACTGGTTTAGAGTTAGTTAGTTTGATATCTTTATTATGCACCCCATACCCATCCTGTGGGCGGTAGTCAAAAGATTACAGAGGTACATAATGGGTCCAGGGACTGGACCTCAAAGTTTGATAGCTGAGCAAGTTACAAAGGTAATGAACTCAGATGGTCACAATCATGACAAGTTACAAAGGTATTTGCAGATTACAGAGGTATATATAGGGTCCAGAGACTGAGCCCCAAAGTTTTGATAGCTGAACAAGGTACAATGGTAATGAATTCACTAGTTACAAGGTAATGAATCATGTAAGTAAATTTATTTGCGTCTGTACATGGTTGCACTCATGAACAAATTATAAAGCAATGAGAAATCTATTAGTCTACACCCAGCCACAACTGTAATGAGTTATTGGTGCAAATTTTAATTGTTGGGTCACACACACACACATATACATATACACATACATATACACACACACACACATACACACACGGGTTTAGAGCAGTTCGCTCCTGCCTGTCCCAACTACTTGGATGATATGGAGGACAAACACAGTGGAGATGTAGAATACACAGACTTTACGAAAGCCTTCGACAAGTGCGATCATGTTATAATAGCACAAAATGAGTGATAAAGGAATAACAGGAAAAGTTGGTAGATGGATCTATAACTTCCTGACAAACAGAACACAAAAAATAATAATAAACAGAGTCAAGTCAGAGGCGGCTACAGTGAAAAGCTGTTCCACAAGGCACAGTACTTGCTCCCATCCTGTTCCTCATATCTGACATACAGATGTAAGCCACAGTACCGTGTCTTCCTTTGTCGATGATATCCGAATTTGCATGACATTGCCATCAATCAAAGACACCGCAAGTCTCCAAGCGGACATCAACCAAATCTTTAAATGGGCCGCAGAAAACTCGAGGAAATTAAAACTGAATCGGAATATAAAACAAATTCCAACCACACAACAGAACGTAAAAGTAATGTGAAGGACCTGAGAGTGATAATGTCAGAGAATCTCACTTTCAAAGATCTTTTCAATGTATACACCACAGCTGCTGGGAAGAAATAGGATGGATAATGGGAACATTCAAAACTAGGGATGCCAAGCACATGATGATTTTCTTCACATCGCTTGTTCTCTCTAGGCTGGAATATTGCCATACACTAATGGCCCCTTTCAAGCCAGGCGAATTGCAGACCTGGAGAATGTACAGAGAACTTTCACGGCACATATAAGTACGATAAAACATCTAAATTACTGAGAACGTTTGAAGTCCCTTCATTTGTACTCCCTGGAACGCAGGTGAGAAAGATACATTATAATATACATTTGGAAAATCCAAGAGGGACTAGTCCCAAATCTGCACACGAAAATCACTCCCTACGAAAGCAAAGGACTGGGCAGGAGATGCAATATTTTCCCAATGAAAAGCAGGGGCACCACGAGTACACTAAGAGACGACACAATAAGTGTCAGGGGCCCAATACTGTTCAACTGCCTCCCAGTATATATAAGGGGGATTACCAGCAGACCCCTGGCTGTCTTCAGGAAGGCACTGGACAGACACCTAAAATCAGTACCTGACGAACTCGGCTGTGGTTCGTATGTCGGCTTGCGTGTGGTCAGCAGTAACAGTCTGGCTGATCAGGCCCTGATCCACCGCGAGGCCTGGTCACAGACCGGGCCGCGGGGGCGTTGACCCCTGAAATCCTCTCCAGGTATACTCAAGGTAAACTAAAAATCGCTGTAAAGTGAATCGTAGCATTTTTTTCACTTTCAATTGCATATAAAAGACTAATAATATGTTTACACTATCATATATAAAATGAAACTACAAATATGCATATACAGTACACATTACTTACCTTAAATATTTTCGTGCTTGCTTGTAGAAGTCTAAATAAATGAAGAATGGGTATAAGTGAAAACCACTGCATTTTCAAAACGCTGTAAAGCGGGGCCTCCCTCCCTGTATTTCATTACCACGAACTTGCTTACCCGTGAAAACGTTGGAGTCCAGATCCTGGACCCATTATGTGCCTCTCCAATATTTTCTCTACCGTCCACAGGACGGGAATGGAGTGCATAATAAAGATAATAAACTATAACTGAGGAAGGGGAGGGGTAAATCCTATTTCTTGGAACAAGAGTCTTTGATCAGCAACAAGGCAAACCTCGACTGAAAGGGAAAATGATCTTTCTTTCCTCTCTTCCCCTCACACGTTATGTTGATAAACCTCCCATCTGACCTTTAACTTCACTTTGATGACCTGTAACCTGACCCACTGCTTTCCAAGCAAATAAAGGCAGCGAGCCGCCTTACCATTATGCAACTCCAAATTAAACCAAGTGCTCAATATATATATATATATAATATATATATATATATATATATATATATATATATATATATATATATATATATATATATATATATATATATATTACAACCAAAAGATGGGGTGGCAGGGAAAGTGGAATATTCAAATGGCTTCAGAAAGAAATCTAAATATTCTTCCTTGAAGCCTTTTTATCCACTTCTCCGAGGCTATGGGTCCCACAATTTACACCAGAGGTGGACCCCATCCTATATATATATATATATATATATATATATATATATATATATATATATATATATATATATATATATATATATATATATATATATATATATATATATATATATATATATATATATATATATATATATATATATATATATAAGAGCAAATATTTTGTGATGAAATCATATAACAAAATTAATTCCGCATTCAACATATCTTAATTTTCTTAAATTTTCTTACCAGTTTCCCAGCCTCAATTTCTTAACGTTTTCTGTAACTGCATATAGAATTTTCTTTATTTTTAAGTTAGGTAAAGTAAGGTTAGGTTAAGTGAAGGTTACATTAGCTGAAGGTTACATTAGGTTAGGTTAGGTTAGGTGAAGAAAGTCACAATACCTGGTCTGGAACAATTCACAATAACCCGCACTTAGTAGAGGGAAATTTATAACGAAGTGTCGGTCCATCCTGGAGCATCATAAGACAACGTACAAAAACGTAAACCTAAAACAAAAAACCGAGGCGCCGCGTCTGGCAACTACGTGTTTAACGATAACAATAAAACGTTCAAAATGTGTATTAGTGGGAGAATGTGTACTGGTATCACTGGTGATGGAAGACTGTGTACTGGTATCACTGGTGGTGGGAGAATGTGCACTGGTATCACTGGTGGTGGGAGAATGTGTACTGGTATCACTGGTGGTGGGAGAATGTGCACTGGTATCACTGGTGATGGAAGAATGTGTACTGGTATCACTGGTGGTGGAAGAATGTGTACTGGTATCACTGGTGATGGAAGACTGTGTACTGGTATCACTGGTGGTGGGAGAATGTGCACTGGTATCACTGGTGGTGGGAGAATGTGTACTGGTATCACTGGTGGTGGGAGAATGTGCACTGGTATCACTGGTTTTGGAAGAATGTGTACTGGTATCACTGGTGGTGGAAGAATGTGTACTAGTATCACTGGTGGTGGAAGAATGTGTACTGGTATCACTGGTGGTGGGAGAATGTGTACTGGTATCACTGGTTGTGGAAGAATGTGTACTGGTATCACTGGTTGTGGAAGAATGTGTACTGGTATCACTGGTGGTGGAAGAATGTGTACTGGTATCACTGGTGGTGGGAAAATGTGTACTGGTATCACTGATGGTGGAAGAATGTGTACTGGTATCACTGGTGGTGGGAGAATGTGTACTGGTATCACTGGTGGGGGAATAATGTGCACTGGTATCACTGGTGGTGGAAGAATGTGTACTGGTATCACTGGTTGTGGAAGAATGTGTACTGGTATCACTGGTTGTGGAAGAATGTGTACTGGTATCACTGGTGGTGGTAGAATGTGTACTGGTATCACTGGTGGTGGAAAAATGTGTACTGGTATCACTGGTGGTGGTAGAATGTGTACTGGTATCACTGGTGATGGAAGAATGTGTACTGGTATCATTGGTAGTGGTAGAATGTGTATTGGTATCACTGGTGGTGGAAGAATGTGCACTGGTATCACTGGTGGTGGAAGAATGTGTACTGGTATCACTTTTGGTGGAAAAATGTGTAATGGTATCACTGGTGGTGGTTGAATGTGTACTGGTATCACTGGTGATGGAAGAATGTGTACTGGTATCACTGGTGGTGGTAGAATGTGTATTGGTATCACTGGTGGTGGAAGAATGTGCACTGGTATCACTAGTGGTGGAAGAATGTGTACTGGTATCACTGGTTGTGGAAGAATGTGTACTGGTATCACTGGTTGTGGAAGAATGTGTACTGGTATCACTAGTGGTGGGAGAATGTGTACTGGTATCACTGGTGGTGGAAGAATGTGTACTGGTATCACTGGTGGTGGAGAATGTGTACTGGTATCACTGGTGGTGGGAGAATGTGTACTGGTATCACTGGTGGTGGGAGAATGTGTACTGGTATCACTGGTGGTGGGAGAATGTGTACTGGTATCACGGGTGGTGGAAGAATGTGTACTGGTATCACTGGTGGTGAAAGAATGTGTACTGGTATCACTGGTGGTGGGAGAATGTTTACTGGTATCACTGGTGGTGAAAGAATGTGTACTGGTATCACTGGTTGTGGAAGAATGTGTACTGGTATCAATGGTGGTGGGAGAATGTGTACTGGTATCACTGGTTGTGGAAGAATGTGTACTGGTATCACTGGTGGTGGGAGAATGTGTACTGGTATCACTGGTGGTGGAGAATGTGTACTGGTATCACTGGTGGTGGGAGAATGTGTACTGGTATCACTGGTGGTGGGAGAATGTGTATTGGTATCACTAGTGGTGGGAGAATGTGTTCTGGTATCACTTGTGGGAAAATGTGTATTGGTATCACTTGTGGTGGGAGAATGTGTACTGGTATCACTGGTGGTGGGAGAATGTGTACTGGTATCACTGGTGGGAAAATGTGTACTGGTATCACTGGTGATGGAAGAATGTGTACTGGTATCACTGGTGGTGGAAGAATGTGTACTGGTATCACTAGTGGTGGAAGAATGTGTACTGGTATCACTAGTTGTGGATGAATGTGTACTGGTATCACTGGTGGTGGAAGAATGTGTACTGGTATCACTGGTGGTGGAAGAATGTGTACTGGTATCACTGGTGGTGGAAGGATGTGTACTGGTATCATTGGTGGTGGAAGAATGTGTACTGGTATCACTGGTGGTGGAAGAATGAGTACTGGTATCACTGGTGGGAAAATGTGTACTGGTATCACTGGCGATGGAAGAATGTGTACTGGTATCACTGGTTGTGGAAGAATGTTTACTGGTATCACTGGTGGTGGAAGAATGTGTACTGGTATCACTGGTGGTGGGAGAATATGTACTGGTATCACTGGTGGTGGGAGAATGTGTACTGGTATCACTGTTGATGGAAGAATGTGTACTGGTATCACTGGTGGTGGAATCAATGTGTACTGGTATCACTGGTGATGGAAGAATGTGTACTGGTATCACTTGTGGTGGAAGAATTACGGACATTGGTGGTGGAGAATGTGTACTGGTATCACTGGTGATGGAAGAATGTGACTGGTATCACTGTGGTGGAAGAATGTGTACTGGTACCACTGGTGGTGGAGAATGTGTACTGGTATCACTGGTGTGGAAGAATGTGTCCTGGTATCACTTGTGTGGAAGAATGTGTACTGGTATCCATTGGTGTGGAGAGAATGTGTACTGGTATCACTGGTGGTGGAAGAATGTGTACTGGTATCACTGGTGGTGGAAGAATGTGTACTGGTATCACTGGTGGTGGAGAATGTGTACTGGTATCACTGCTGGTGGAAGTATGTTACTGGTATCATGGTGGTGGAAGAATGTGTACTGGTATCACTGGTGGTGGAAGAATGTGTACTGGTATCACTGGTGGTGGAAGAATGTTTACTGGTATCACTGGTGGTGGAAGAATGTTACTGGTATCACTGGTGGTGGAAGAATGTTTACTGGTACCATGGTGGTGGAAGAATGTGTACTGGTATCACTGGTGGTGAAGAATGTGTACTGGTATCACTGGTGGTGAAGAATGTGTACTGGTATCACTGGTGGTGGAAGAATGTGTACTGTATCACTGTGGTGGAAGATGTTACTGGTATCACTGTTGGTGGAAGAATGTGTACTGGTATCACTGGTGGTGGAAGAATGTGTACTGGTATCACTGCTGGTGGAAGTATGTTTACTGGTATCACTGGTGGTGGAAGAATGTTTACTGGTATCACTGGTGGTGGAAGAATGTGTACTGGTACCATTGGTGGTGGGAGAATGTGTACTGGTATCACTGGTGGTGGAAGAATGTGTACTGGTATCACTGGAGGTGGAAGAATGTGTACTGGTATCACTGGTGGTGGAAGAATGTGTACTGGTATCACTGGTGGTGGAAGAATGTGTACTGGTATCACTGGTGGTGGAAGAATGTGTACTGGTATCACTGGTGGTGGAAGAATGTGTACTGGTATCACTGGTGGTGGAAGAATGTGTACTGGTATCACTGGTGGTGGAAGAATGTGTACTGGTATCACTGGTGGTGGAAGAATGTGTACTGGTATCACTGGTGGTGGAAGAATGTGTACTGGTATCACTGCTGGTGGAAGTATGTTTACTGGTATCACTGGTGGTGGAAGAATGTGTACTGGTACCATTGATGGTGGGAGAATGTGTACTGGTATCACTGGTGATGGAAGAATGTGTACTGGTATCACTGGTAGTGGAAGAATGTGTACTGGTATCACTGGTGGTGGAAGAATGTGTACTGGTATCACTGGTGGTGGAAGAATGTGTACTGGTATCACTGGTGGTGGGAGAATGTGTACTGGTACCATTGGTGGTGGGAGAATGTGTACTGGTATCCAATGGGCCGCAGAAAACAATGTGATGTTAATTGAAGAGAAATTCCAGCTACTCAGTCATGCAAAACTTTAGGAATTAAGAGCTAAAACGGAGTACAAGATCAATTCTAACCGCACAATAGAGCGGAAAACTAATGCGCAGGAGTTATAATGTCAGAGGAACTCACTTTTAAGGACCTCAGTAGTGTCATTATCACAAATGCGAGCATAATGATAGGATGAATATTGAGAACCTTCAGAACAATTGATGCCAAGCCAGTGATGATTATCTTTTAAGTTTCTTGTTCGATCTAGGCTGGAATACTACACTAACAGCCCCTTTCAAGGTAGTGAAACTGCACACCTGCACAATGTACAGAAGATCTTCACTGCTCGTATAAATTCAGTAAAGAACCTCAGTTTCTGGAAACGTTTGAGATCTCTTGACATGTACTCCTCGGAGCGCACATGAGAAAGGTACATCATAATTTATACCTGGAATTTTTTTAAAGGGATTGTCCCAAATCTGCGCACAGATTATACATATACAATATACAAATTTTGCCCACACAGGAGACAAACTTACGACGTTTCGGTCCAATTTGGACCATTAACTAGATATCATTCCCTATGAAAGCAAAAGACTCGGCAGACCACAACATTCCCTGAATGAACAGCAATGGTGCTATAAGTACACGGAGAAAACACAGTGTCAGGGGCCCAAGGTTATTCAACAGCCTCCAATCATACAAGAGGGGGATTACCAACAGACCCCTACCTGGAGTCTACCTGGAGAGAATTCCAGGGGTCAACGCCCCCGCGGCCCGGTCCGTGACCAGGCCTCCTGTTGGACCAGAGCCTGATCAACCAGGCTGTTACTGCTGGCCGCACGCAGTCCAACGTACGAACCACAGCCCGGCTGGTCAGGTACCGACTTTAGGTGCCTGTCCAGTGCCTGCTTGAAGACAGCCAGGGGTTTGTTGGCAATCCCCCTGATGTATGCTGGGAGGCAGTTGAACAATCTTGGGCCCCTGACACTTATTGTGTTGTCCCTCAACGTGCTAGTGGCACCCCTGCTCTTCATTGGGGGGATGTTACATCGCATGCCGAGTCTTTTGCTTTCGTAGGGAGTGATTTTTGTGTGCAAGTTTGGTACTAAGCCCTCGAGAATTTTCCATGTGTATATAATAATGTATCTCTCCCGCCTGCGTTCTAGAGAGTACAGGTTTAGGAACTTCAAGCGTTCCCAGTAGTTGAGGTGGTTTATCGCACTTATGCGTGCGGTGAAGGTTCTCTGCACATTTTCAAGGTCAGCAATTTCACACGCCTTGAAAGGTGCCGTTAGTGTGCAGCAATATTCTAGCCTAGATAGAACAAGCGATCTGTAAAGTGTCAACATGGGCTTGGCATCCCTGGTTTTGAAGGTTCTCATTATCCATCCTGTCATTTTCCGAACAGATGCAATTGCTACTTTGTTATGGTCCTTGAAGGTGAGATCCTCTGACATGATCACTCCCAGGTCTTTGACATTAGTTTTTCGCTCTATTGTGTGGTTGGAATTAGTTTTGTACTCCGATGAGATTTTAATTTCTACACGTTTTCCGTATCTGAGTAATTGAAATTTCTCATCATTGAACTTCATATTGTTTTCTGCAGCCCATTTAAAGATTTGGTTTATGTCTGCTTGGAGTCTAGCCGTGTCTTCAACGGTGGACACTGTCATACAGATTCGGGTGTCATCTGCAAAGGAAGACACAGCACTGTGGCTTATATCCCTGTCAATATCTGATATGAGGATGAGGAATAGGATGGGAGCAAGTACTGTGCCTTGTGGAACAGAGCTTTTCACAGTAGCTGCCTCAGACTTTGCTCTGTTGACTACTACTCTTTGTGTTCTACATGTTAGGAAATTATAGATCCATCTACCAACTTTTCCTGTTATTCCTTTATCACGCATTTTGTGTGCTATTACACCATGGTCACACTTGTCAAAGGCTTTTGCAAAATCTGTGTATATAACATCTGCATTCTGTTTATCTTCTAGAGCATCCAGGACCTTGTCGTAGTGGTCCAGTAGTTGGGACAGACAGGAGCGGCCTGCTCTAAACCCATGCTGTCCTGGGTTGTGCAATTGATGGGTATCAAGATGGGTGGCGATCTTGCTTCTTAGAACCCTTTCAAAGATTTTTATGATATGGGACGTTAGCGCAATTGGTCTGTAGTTCTTTGCTATTGCTTTACTGCCCCCTTTGTGGAGCGGGGCTATGTCTGTTGTTTTTAGCAACTGCAGGACGATCCCAGTGTCCATGCTTCCTCTCCATAAGATGTTAAAAGCATGTGATAGGGGCTTCTTGCAGTTCTTGATGAACACGGAGTTCCATGAGTCTGGGCCTGGAGCAGAGTGCATGGGCATGTCATTTATTGCCTTTTCGAAGTCATTTGGCGTCGTGGTGATGTCAGAAAGGCATGCGTCTGTCAAATTCTGTGGCACTCTCATAAAAAATTTATTTAGGTTTTCGATTTTCAGTCTGGTTAGTGGCTCGCTAAAAACTGAGTCATACTGGGACTTAAGAGGGAACTGGACAGATATCTAAATCAGTACCTGATCAGCCGGGCTGTGGTTCGTACGTTGGATTGCGTGTGGCCAGCAGTAGCAGCTTGGTTGATCAAGCCCTGATCCACCGCGAGTCCTGGTCATGGATCGGGTCACGGGGGCGATGACCTCTGCAACTCCCTCCATGTAGTATTACTGGTGGTGGGAGACTGTGTACTGGTAACACTGTTGGTGCGAGAATGTGTACTAGTAACACTAATGGTGCGAGAATGTTTGCTGGTATCACTGTGCGAGAATGTGTACTGGTATCACTGATGGTGCGAGAATGTGTACTGGTATCACTGATGGTGCGAGAATGTGTACTGGTATCACTGATGGTGCGAGAATGTGTACTGGTATCACTGATGGTGCAATAATTACTGGTATCTCTGATGGTGCGAGAATGTTTACTAGTAACACTGATGGTGCGAGAATGTTTACTGGTATCACTGATGGTGCAATAATTACTGGTATCACTGATGGTGCGAGAATGTTTACTAGTAATACTGATGGTGCGAGAATGTTTACTGGTATCACTGATGGTGCGAGAATGTTTACTGGTATCACTGATGGTGCAATAATTACTGGTATCACTGATGGTGCGAGAATGTTTACTAGTAACACTGATGGTGCGAGAATGTTTACTAGTATCACTGATGGTGCGAGAATGTTTACTGGTATCACTGATGGTGCGAGCATGTGTACTGGTATCACTGATGGTGAGAAATGAGCACTAGCATGACTGGTAATGCGAGACTGTAACACAGTATTACTAGTGGGGTAAGAATGAGCTGCAACACTGTACAGGAGATGACGGCTCACATCAATTGTCCGTGAAAAAGAACACGTGTGTACAGGTCAGGTTAGGTAAGGTTTCTCAGGAAACTGAGTGTTTCCTGACGAGGGTCTTAGTCATATGATGACCCGGAGCTGGAGCTTTTGGTCATCTGACCGAGGCCTCCAGCTGGCTTACCCCTCCACCCCTTGAAAACATAAGAACATAAGAAAGGAGGAACACTGCAGCAGGCCTGTTGGCCCATACTAGGCCAATATATAATTATAATTATTAGAAATACCCACCTGTGTGTACAGTTAAGGACATTTAATAAGGAAACATTTATCCACAAGTAGCTTCAGCAGTTCTAATTATTAGGACTGATGAAGCTACTCTTGGCTTCATCATCCATATCACTAGGAAATGTATATATTGAATAAAGGTCAGCTCGTGCCTAGAGTACATTTTAACCTAAATTTGAATGAAGGTCAGTTATATAATTTCTTGCATGTTCAAGTGACGTCTTTACTTTGAGCTATAATTAAGCATTTGTATCTGCATTTTGTGACCTCTGGACTTCCCAAAGTTCTTATATATTTATATATATTTACGAGGAAGAGGTAAGGCCGCAAGTGTTTTAAGGGGAATGGTTTGATCCGAGAAAGGGGAGGGGACCTTCAGAGCCCCTCATCACTCACTAGCATCAAGGAAGCTGCTGCTTGTACGTCTGCCATCCAAAAATAACTGTCCACCCCTATCAAACTTTTCCTGGTTATACCGGAGAGCCATCACCCTAGCAACGCGTCCTTAGCAACGGAAGACAGGTACCACGTAAGAATACCATGTGGATACGAAGTTATTCCGGGAAATTTAAAGGCTATGTCGTATTTGTTGATGAATAAACATTTTAAGAACATCTAAGAATAGGCTCATGGCTCCAGAGACGGCCTCATAATTTTTCAAGTCATTGTTTGACTTGATTGGGTTATGTCAACATTATTATATAAAGCCATTGTAAAACTTTGTTGTGAGGGGTTATATTATGGTCGAGATAACTCAAGCAAGAGTATGTATCAAATAACAATGAGTTTCATTACTCGAAAGCTAAACTGTACTTTGTTTACGTCCACCCAACGCAATAATGCCTTAAACTGTAAATGCTACTGTATTTTTAACACAAAGGTTTACATGTACAGTAAAGGTCAGTGGAGCAAGTGACCGCTTAACACTATATATGGGAAGGCATTGAAGGTTAGAAAACACTGACCTGCAACTATGGTTTCCTCAGCAACGCGTCAAAACCATAAATAACGCCTTGGGATCATTCATTACGCCATCTACTTAACACCAGATCAGCGTCATTGTATCGCAGCATCCAGCACGCCACACTTCCATCGAAGCCACATAACCTTTGGCAGTCTGCCGGAGGAACGAAATAAAGTCGTCCATTACGCCGCCGATATCCTTTCCTGTGCATAAAAAAGTTGATATGAATTGGATGGGTTAATGGTTGAGCAAGTGTTGACGATTAAGAGAGCAGGGAGGGGTGTACCTCCTCCCGCCAGCAGCTGCTACTCTCATCTCCCCAGCCCCGCCTTCCATTTCGGACCTTCATTAATAACCACCTTATTTCACAACCTCGGCGCTCCAGCCGCAACAGCTACGTGCCTGAAACTCGCCGCCATTCATAACTCTACGCCTGCGCATCAGCTGACTTTGATCTCGACTTGGAAGTGGTATTTGCGACTTGGTTTAGACTCTGCGGGGTTATAATGTGAAGGTAGTGGGGTTTTGGACGCAGCAGTGACGTCACAGGGCAGCCATGTGTGTTTATGTGTAGTTGTCTGTGTACCATGGCCAAGCATAGCATACAGTTCCCTCCCGCATCTTATTCCTTCCTAGCTCCACTCCTTTATCAGGTACATCCTTTTCCTATTGTGTGCTTGTGATAAATGATTATACCTATTCAGGAATTGAAAATGAAAGAAATTCGTCAAGAGATAAGAGAGTAAATAAGGAAAACATTAGTGAGGGAGTCGCCCTGTCAGTGGCCCAGGAAGAGATGCTGCCGCTCAAAGATGTTATCTGGGTGATGTATTACATTACTGTCATTTAATAAGTGAAGTGAAATGGGAAGATGTGTATTGAGGTAAACATCTCCTCGTGTCCATATGACTAGGAAAAAAACACAAGCGGTAAGATAAGTCATGTACTCAGAGTTGAACGCCCTTGACAGATATGATGTAATATCTTACATTACAGATAATTACGATATTGGGGTCACGTTGCATGTCATTTCAGTGAACAATTCATACAAAGAGAAACTGCCACTCGAGACAAATACCTCCAGATTTGTAAATGCTTTACTGAATACTGATAGTCTGATTTGTGTTACCTCAATTACGCCAACCATCAACTTCATTATCGTCTGCTTTCATAGATGTTATATTTATATGAAACTGAAATCAGCTTAATAACAGTTAAAAAGAATTCTACTGATGCTTAGCTTTCTTGGATACAATTATTTTTTCATTTATGATTTTCCTTGAGAATGTCCGGATTTTTTTATGATATATATTTAGATTTTTCTTTTTTAAGATTTATTTTTAATTTTACGTTATTAGCACCAGTAAACATTAGCTACACAGAAATTTGATTAATATTGACAAAGTTTATTTATACTTAGGTACAGTACTAATATATTTACCTGTCAGTTTTTTAGAGGTGTTAGTGTAACATGATTAATATTCTGTCCTCAGCCACAGTATTCATATTAGTGTATACTTCAAAATTGCTGTATATTTACTATTAGTGACAAATTATATTTTTTTAAATCATTATGATGCTATTTTTTTGCCTTTGTTGCTAGTTTAAGTATTTTTGTATTTTTATAACTATTTGATGTTGTATTGTTTAATTGTATTTCTTAATCATTTATTTTCTATAGTATATTTGTAAATAAAAACTTAGGCTCATTTTATATATATATATATATATATATATATATATATATATATATATATATATATATATATATATATATATATATATACTATATATATATATATATACTATATATATATATATATACTATATATATATATATATATACTATATATATATATATATATACTATATATATATATATATATATATATATATATATATATATACTATATATATATATATATACTATATATATACAGTGGTACCCCGGTTTACGATGGTCCCCAAACTCACCCTTTTATGTAAGTTTATTTTTTAAATGCTTTTGTAAGTGTAATTTTGGGGGTCTAAAAGGACTAGTCTATTTTACAACATTTCTTAAGGAGATAAATTCGTTTGGTAATGGCACTTGAACAGCATTCTGGAATGAAAAATATCGTAAACCGGGTACCACTGTATATATATATATATATACTATATATATATATATATATATATATATATATATATATATATATATATATATATATATATATATATATATATATATATATATATATATATATATATATATACATATATATATATATATATATATATATATATATATATATATATATATATATATATATATATATATATATATAGAGAGAGAGAGAGA
This sequence comes from Cherax destructor, assembly GCA_009830355.1. NCBI lineage: Eukaryota > Metazoa > Arthropoda > Malacostraca > Decapoda > Parastacidae > Cherax > Cherax destructor. The sequence continues at coordinate 72,100 of WNWK01004080.1, forward strand.
GACAGAGACAGAGACAGACAGAGATAGACAAAGGATGGAGGAAAATAGGATGACTTGGAGGGTGTAGAAAAGGAGGGAGGGAGGGAAGGGATAAAAGATGTTTGGCTTGGACATACAGCAGGTATGTGTGAGCATTTTGGATAGGAGTGAATGAGATGAATTTTTTTTGGGACTTGATGAGCTGTTGAAGTGTGAGCAGGGTAATACAGTGGTACCTTGAGTTTCGAACAGCTCCCAACTTGAACAATTATGTAAGTGTATTATTGTTAGTGCTTTTGTAAGTGTATTTTTGGGGGTCTGAAATGGACTAATCTAATTTACATTATTCCTTATGGGAACAAATTCGTTCGGTAACGGCACTTGAACAGCTTTCTGGAACGAATTATGGCCGAAACTCGAGGTACCACTCGATTCAAATAAAATCTGTGCACAGAGATAGCACTGCTGCTACTTGGCTTTAGTTAGGTTAAAAAAAAATCTGGAAATTTGCACCACCTTCTGATATAAATTTAAACAAACTGAAACTTTTTCAGCAGAATTCTTTCACTTTTACTAGAAAATAACTGTCTGCTATTATGAGCCCCCGAGACAGGGATAGGAGGATGGTACTTGTATCCCATTGGACCGCTCGGTATTATGCCAAATATTATTCACCCTGGAGTATTTACCATGTTTTTATATTATTTATATTGTTTATTATGTCATATTAGATCAATTATGATAGGTAAATAAGCGGTAGTGTTGATATTAGCGTAATAATAAAGCATATTTCCCTTCATCACGAAACTGAGCTCATGTTAACCAACAGTGGCTTCAAATGTACTGTGTACAATGGACCCCCGAGTTTCGGTCACCTCGGAAATCGAACAATTATGTAAGTGTAATATTGTAAGTGCTTTTGTAAGTGTATTTTTGGGGGTTTGAAATGGACTAACCTACTTGACATTATTCCTTAAGGGAGTAAATTCGTTCGGTAATGGCACTTGAGCAGCCTTCTGGAATGAATTATGACTGAAACTCGGGGGTCCACTGTATGTGCTTTACACAACGAGAAACATTTCTTTTATTCGTTGGACCCATGGCTAGGGCTAAAAGTAAGCAGGTTATAACAATAAATGGAGAAAAAGAAATTGGAATGACTTATGCATCAAGTAGCGCCACCAAACAGTACCAGCAGGTTGGTGTGGAGACCCTGGAAATTTGAAATTATGTTAACCAAAATTAGTGCCAGATTACTGATGGAACCGGATAACTGATTGCCGGATTAGTGATGGTCGACCTGTATTAAAAAAAATCAAATAATTTAGAAACATTTTTTTAGACAAAAGTAAAATGTTTTTTATTTCATTCATAATGCCAAAAATAATAGTGGGGCCCATTTCTTGGACCTATTACGTGTCTCTGATTTTTTTTGTATCACCTCATACTGAATGGGTATTTATGTAATGCATAGTAAAATTATTAAATCATTGCACGATGACAACCCTATGCATTGGCCTTGTGATAATTTCATTATATAATTCCAAAACATAATTTATATACAAGAAGGCCCTTCTTATACAGCAGGTTAGGTTCCAGGCTACCGCTGTAAAGTGAACCATAACTTTTTTCTTTTTTTTTCACTTTTAAATGCATATAAAAGCCTGATAACATGCTTACTCTATCATATATTAAGTGAGCAATAGAGCTAGGCGTAAAAAATCCACATACAGTACACACATTACTTACCTATTTTCATCCTTAGCTTATAGTGAATGGTGAATATATTTACTGTAGGAAGTCTGAATCAATGAAGAATGGGTATAATTGAAACCGCTGTATTAGCGAAGTGCCGTAAAGCAAAGCGCTGTAAAGCAGAGCATTCCTTCATAAACAGTATTCACATACATAGTCTTTAAATAGATCCACTGATGTGCAGTACTGTACTGATAGATTATTAAGTGCATGATATAAAAAAATATTTATTCTCATGACTCTCTTTTTATAACATGACAATGACAGATATTTTCAAAATGCCAGAAATCAATGTTGTATTTTGTTTTTTCTTAATTATAAACAGCTAACACTTCTTTAAATGTAAACTTATATTCAGGAGGTGGTGGTGGTACAGAAACGGGGTGATTTATATTTTGTCTGTTGAGGAACCATGTCATTTGGGCAATTTTTTTTTAATTACAGTGGACCCCCGGCTAAGGAAAAAACTTCATCCCAGATTCCTGCTCAAGTGCCATTACCGAACGAATTTACTTCCTTAAGAAATAATGTCACGTAGGTTAGTCTATTTCAGACCCCCAAAAATACACTTCCACAAGCACTTACAATATTATACTTACATAATTGTACGATTTCCGGGGTGTTCGTTAGCCGGGGGTCCACTGTATACGTATTATTAAAAGTTTGAACTATAAATTTTAAGATTAATAGTATGCATTAAAAAAATAGGTGCTATAATTTTTAATTAGTGTATTTTTAAAAATTTAAGACTTCATCTGATTTAGATTTTTCCAGTGTCAAATGTAGCTGAAAGGTTTTTCTTTTACAACCATAAAATTAGTTGTGGTGACTTCATAGTTTTATGTGCATTAAAATATGTTTGAAAATAGACAGTTCCAGGGTGAAAATTTGCAGAAGTACATTACATTACAGGGTTAATTCTGGAATCTGGAATCTTGGGTATTGCATTTTTTTTATGGTGATTACAAATCTTTCCCTTCCTTTTCATGGCATACCAACGTTTAAGATTTACAATAAAATTTCTCTTACATATAGTGTAGCACACAGAATTGCAAAAGTTATCAGATGCTCTATCTTGTTTATATTATTGCCTTGTGACTTTTTAATTTCATTTGATTTAGTTAGGCACATATCCCTCTTCTATAAAGTAGTTCAGTCTTGTTTATAATTTTCTTTTTTGCTGCATGTCATAGTACATGGCCACTTTTATCCGAGTCAAGATAGTTCGGACTGAACATTACATATACAGTGGACCCCCGGTGTTCGTTCTGCTTCAAACTCACCCTTTTATGTAAGTGTATTTTTTTAAATGCTTTTGTAAGTGTATTTTTGGAGGTCTAAAAGGACTAGTCTACTTTACATTATTCCTTATGGGGATAAATTCGTTTGGTAATGGCACTGTACTACAGTGGAACCTCGGTTTTCGTTGATACATAATTCTTTCCAGAATGCTGTTCAAGTATGAGAGTATGAGAGTATAGTTATACCAACGCTCTTATATGGGTGTGAAGCATGGGTGATGAATGTTGCAACGAGGAGAAGGCTGGAGGCAGTGGAGATGTCATGTCTGAGGTCAATGTGTGGTGTGAATATAATGCAGAGAATTCGGAGTTTGGAAATTAGGAGGAGGTGCGGGATCACCAAAACGATTGTCCAGAGAGCTGAGGAGGGGTTGTTGAGGTGGTTTGGACATGTAGAGAGAATGGAACGAGACAGAGTGACTTCGAGAGTGTATAAATCTGTAGTGGAGGGAAGGCGGGGTAGGGGTCGGCCTAGGAAAGGTTGGAGGGAGGGGGTAAAGGAAGTTTTGTGTGCGAGGGGCTTGGACTTCCAGCAAGCATGTGTGAGCGTATTTGATAGGAGTGAATGGAGGCATATGGTTTTTAATACTTGACGTGCTGTTGGAGTGTGAGCAAAGTAACATTTATTAAGGATAGGTGAGTACAAATAGAGAGCGTGTCTGTCTCGCGCCCAGCAGACGGAGGATCAAACCTCCACAAAGTATTGCGCTGAATAACCCAAATAGGTTTAGCGCTTAACATGAATTATATTATATTATTTATGAAGGGATTCAGGGAAACCGGCAGGCCGGACTTGAGTTCTGGAGATGGGAAGTACAGTGCCGGCACTCTGAAGGAGGGGTGTTAATGTTGCAGTTTTATAACTGTAGTGTAAAGCACCCTTCTGGCAAGACAGTGATGGAGTGAATGATGATGAAAGTTTTTCTTTTGGGCCACCCTGCCTTGGTGGGAATCGGCCGATGTGTTAAAAAAAAAAAAAAAAAAAAAAAGGACGAATGTAAATTAGATTAGTCCATTCAGACCCCCAAAAATACACTTACAAAAGCAGTTACAAAAATACACTTACATAATTGTTCAAGTTGGGAGCTGTACGAAAACTGAGGGTCCACTGTACAGTGGTACCCCAAGTTTCGTATGGCTCCCAACTCGAACAATGACGTAAGTGTATTATTGTAAGTGCTTTTGTAAGTGTATTTTTGGGGGTCTGAAACGGACTAATCTAATTTATATTATTCCTTATGGGAACAAATTCATTCGGTAACGGCACTCAAACAGCCTTCTGGAACAAATTATGGCCAAAACTCGGTGTACCTCTGTATTTGTATTGTAAACATTATTTACAAATAAAATTGTTTCTTGCAGTCTTTGGGATAGTATTAGTTTTCAGTCCTTTCCTTATAAGGTTGTTAAACTGCTATGTTATAATTAAAATTCCCATTGCAGTATACAGTGGACCCCCGAGTTTCGTAAAAACTTCACTCCTGAAGTCTGCTCAAGCGCTATTACTGAAAGAATTTACTCCCTTAAGGAAAAATGTCACGTAGGTTAGTCTATTTCAGACCCCCAAAAATACACTTCCACAAGCACTTACAATATTATTCTTACATATCTGTACGATTTCCAGGGTTTACGAAACTAGGGGGTCCACTGTACTGTGTAATAATGTTTTTTTCTTGGTTGGCTATTTGTAGCAAATATTTTAGTGTCTTGAATATCTCTCCAGTTATTGAAAAAAGTTCTTAACTTTTCCACTGTACAGTGGACCCCCGAGTTTCGTAAAAACTTCACTCCTGAAGTCTGCTCAAGTGCCATTACCGAACGAATTTACTCCCTTAAGGAAAAATGTCACGTAGGTTAGTCTATTTCAGACCCCCAAAAATACTTTTCCACAAGCACTTACAATATTATACTTACATAAATGTACGATTTCCGGGGTTTACGAAACTCGGGGGTCCACTGTATTTATGAATGGTGGGGTTTAGACATACAAATCTAATTTTTTCTTTTGAATCTGGCTTTCCAAAGCTATAATTTCTGAATTCTCATTTATTTCAAATATACTCTTTATTTTACTATAGCTGTTTAATTTTTTTTTTTTTAGATCTATGATATTTTTCAGTTTTATTTATCATTTCTCTAATAATAATTTTCGTTATACTATTCATAAATATATGTTTATTTATAAATACATTTATAAACTTAGTTTGCAGATCAACTAAGCACACAATTACAGCAACACCATTCATACTTCAAACAAGTAAAATACATTACACCTGAACAGTATTAACATTCATATACAGTGGAACCCCGGTTAACGAAAAAAATTCATTGCAGAAGCCTGCTCAAGTGCCATTACCAAACGAATTTACTACCTTAAGAAAAAATGTCATTTAGGTTAGTCTATTTCAGACCCCCAAAAATACACTTCCACAAGCACTTTCGGGTTCCACAGTTAATTCTTTAGCTATTTTTTTGTTAAATGTTCTCTTGTGAGGCCTATGTAAACTTGTGATATCAGCTCGTGATCCGTATTAGCTAGTGCCCTTCCTAATTACATTACAGTGGTACCCCGACTTACGATGGTCCCCAAACACACCCTTTTATGTAAGTTGATTTTTTTAAATGCTTTTGTAAGTGTAATTTTGGGGGTCTAAAAGGACTAGTCTATTTTACATCATTTCTTATGGAGATAAATTCGTTTGGTAATGGCACTTGAACAGCATTCTGGAATGAAAAAATATCGTAAGTCGGGGTACCACTGTATTTATATCAATCTTCTTGATATTACAGAATCCTCCCCATATCCTTGGGGGATATGCTCCAAGACCTACCATGGATAGTAGCGAACCCTATATGTTTATGGTTTTTTTCCTTTACATACATACCTATGATAAAGTTTAATTGATAAATTATGCAAAATAAGTCTAGAATTAACACATTTTTACTGATGGGAAGCATTTCATGGCTTCTCTTAGGCTTTGAAGAACTGCCAGCTTCTCCAGTTTTGCACTTTGGGGCCATTATTAAGCAAAATTAAGGATTATTTTTGGGCCAAAGTAAACCGTGGATAACTGAAACCACTGACATTGAATCCGTGGATTTGGGGCCCTACTGTAGTAGTAATAATTTGGGATTTTTAATTTTTAATCTGTAAATAGATTCAGCATTTCCTAATGGATTATTTTAGTTCTGTATTCCTTCAGAAAGTCTTTCCTAATACTGTACAACATTTACTTTCCTTTAAGTCCCTAGCTTTTTCCAGCAGATCCTTGATTAACTCAACACACATTATTACAGTACACTATATTCATGGGGATGGGGAGGAGGCTAAACCCACCCATGGGATTTACCTCTCCAGTGCTATCGAGGCTGAGGGACTGAACACTCCAAACTCTTCCTCGACTGTTTCCAGTATATTAGTCACTTGTATTTGACTGAAGAAGCCTGTAGCACAGGCAAATTATCTCAGAAATAAAGATGCCAAAGTGTTGTACATGTGTCTTATTCAACTACATATGTACTAGTTGGTATAGTATAATGATACAGGGAAAGGGAAGTACAGTGGACCCCCGGATTATGTACTGCTCCAAACTCGAACAATTATGTAAGTGTATTTTTGTAAGTGTTTTTGTAAGTGTATTTTTGGGGGTCTAAAAGGACTAATCTAATTTAAATTATTCCTTATGGGAACAAATTCGTTCGGTAACAGCACTTGAACAGCATTCTGGAACGAAATAATGACGTAATCCGGGGTCCACTGTAATCAGGTTTGATTCATGAGGAGAGCTAAAACTCCTTGGATAAAGAATTCTTGCCAGCATCAAGACACCCTTCTTGAAGAGTTGACATTCATAAATGTTAGTTTAGGGGGTGTGTTCTCATCTTCCTCTTATTTATTTACTTTTCTATAGTCTGTTGTGTATTTCTAACTAAATATGGTACTTCAGTGTCTTTTGTGATCTTGATTAATTTTTCTTCCTTATCTGTCAGTTTATTAGTTAGTTAGTTCAGACTCTCAGGTAAGGACCCACTAGGGGCGAGGGGGAAGTGGGGACAGAAGAAGAATAGCCGGTGAGAGGAAGAGCTGAAGTAGAAGAGAAAGAGTCAGGACTAAACCCAACAGTCTAACTACTTAAAGTAAAATGTCAGTTTATTATGTAACTTATCTCCTATACAGTGGAACCCCGGTTAACGAACACCCCAGAAATCGTGCAATTATGTAAGTATAATATTGTAAGTGCTTGTGGAAGTGTATTTTTGGGGGTCTGAAATAGACTAACCTAAATGACATATTTTCTTAAGGAAGTAAATTCGTTCGGGAATGGCACTTGAGCAGGCTTCTGCAATGAATTTTTTTTGTTAACCGGGGTTCCACTGTATAAGGATTCACTTTTCTTTCAGTTGCATATTTGAAAATTTTATGATTTTTAAAGCAATTTCCTTCCTAATAGCTGATTTTTGGCATACTACTTCATTATTTAATCCCTTAGCCATTGATACTTCTATTCATACTACATCTTGATTCTCACCAGCATTTTCAGTAATTTTAACGCCGTATTCTTACATAACATGTCTTTTAGTTGATTCTCTAAAGTTCTCAACTTTGTCGCATTTTTGTTCTTTTTGTATTTGAGTTTTTTCAACAGATTTGTTTACTACTTCCTCTCTTAGCTAATTTATTATCTCTAAAACTTGCATTCATGTAGTTTTCCCCTCTAATATTTCTCAAAATTTTCTCTATTGTCTTTCTTGGTTCAGCTTCAAATTCTTCTTTTCATGTGCTAGTACAATACAGTATTTCTGTTTTATTGTTTTATTTTGTTTCAAGCTCAAATGCTTGTTTTGTTTATTGTGTCTTATACTATCCCACTGTAGATTTTGGTATTCATCTACCTCAAAATTTTACTCATCAAGACAAATTAAGTTATTCATGTTCATAGCTGAACACTTATTTGCTTCCATTATGTTCAGCTTGCCTGTTCTTCAAATTATTTGTACTTATTAAGACATTCTTCACTTATTCCTACATTCACTTTTTCATATACAAGCTAATGGTTAATTTTATTCTTGAAGGATTATCAGACCAGTTTTAATTCTTCAAAAAAATCTTGTGTTGATTAGTGTCTCCAGATTTTGAGGATGTAGAAATGGCCAATGTGCAATAATAGTGTTAAGGTTGTAGGTGAGAATATCAAATGCTTTGTTCGGGGGAAAGATTTAACAAGTAGTAAATGCTATATTTGTATATACATCTGTACTTAGCTAACCTTTAAAAAGTCTGATAAAGGTTTGTTTTTAGTTTTGATAGTGGAGAAATTTTGGGGTCCTGTTTGTAAACACAGGACACTGAAATTTCAGGTGCATAAACCTTAGAGTTTATTGAAATTTTGGCAGTCACGTTTTTAGTCAGGTTCAATACACACGTTTCAATCTTTAAAATTGTCTTGTGTGGTAACTTTGTATAACTTAACCTAGGATACCCCAATAAAGTCAAACACTGGCATAATTCTGTTAAGACTTCATGATTTATATAGTTTTGTTAGGCATACTTTTGTCATTTTATCTTCTGCCATTATTATTAATAAAAAGCCATATAAAAATTAATTTATCAGTTACATGAATATATCGGTTATAATTAACAATAAAACAATATAAATTGAACATACCAGTTATACATGAAAATGGGTTAGAGGAAGATATTACATAATTACTTTTGAATAGACCCAAGGGACATTTAGCATCGCAAAATCTCTAGCAAAATTCATCCTGAAAAATCGACCGGAACACAATACAGCGTCAACTGTCAACTCTCAGTCATCCATTACCTAGCAACTCTTTTACTTCACCTTTTTTGTATATTATTGTCAACCTTTCGCCTCTGTAGGCGACAAGTCTGCATATTGTTATTACCTAAGTGATCAAAGCTATCACCTTGGGTAGCTTCAAAATTGGGTTGGATAAATACACGATAAGGGTCGAGTTTGAGAAGGATTTCTAGTATTAGCCAATAGGACTATCCGGTACTAAATTATTCTTAGGTTATTTTCTTTACGTAATATACCTGTTTAGAGTTGGTCCACTCATGCAGCCCGACTGGGGTACAGACTATCCTGTTGAGTGATTAACCACTTGCTGCCCACAACAAACTATTTATGGTGGAGTGGGTTATTAACAGCCTTTAGAACAGTGATTCTCAACCAGGGGTAAATTTACCCCTTGGTGGTAAAAAAATTATATGGCAAGTGGTAAATATTTTTGAGCAAAACCGGAATATTTTTTTCTGACCTTGTTTTTGTCCCTTTATAATGGCGATAAATTTTTTGTATGGAAGTAAGGGGGTAAATGAAGAAATACATCAAGCCGAGGGGGTTACTGATGGAGGAAAATTTGAGAATTCCTGCTTTAGAATGACGCATCTAATGACATAGAGGCGAACATAGACGCTTAACAATGCGAACCTTAATTGAGGTTATTGTAAATTACCTATATACTTAACAAAGCTTAACTACGTACTGCAAAAGAAATGCTTAATTAGGGAGTATGTTCTCTCGCTGCGTGTTTTTTTACTTTGTAATTTGAACATAAAGAAAAAGAACTTTGTTGTTTTCAACTGTTTTAAATTACATTAAACATGCGTACTTTTAGAAAGATGATATGGTTATACGTAATCATAACCATAATTTTTAAAGGGGTGGAGGGGTAAGCGGGTCATCCTATGACTAAGACCCGCATCAGGAAACACTTGTCCTGTTTCCTGGCAAATTTGACCTAACCTAGAAAGATGAGTTTGTTATTATACAACGTTTCGTTCTAGTGTAAGCAAGTTGACACGAGCTGTACTACGTCCGTCTCCTTGTAGTGGCTTCTGCTTGACCTCGACATTTCACGGATCAGTATATGTATTGGATGTATACAGTGAAAGTATACTTTGATCGTTATTGTAAGAATAAAAGTATTTTTAACTGGTGATGTACATGTGAAATAGAGTTGTAATGACCTTCGAGCAGTTAAATAGGCTTTAAACTTAACCAACTAATCATTACCCATACAACACTACAAGACTGGTGAGAAACTTGTGATCCAAAAAAAATTGATACCATCCCATTCTTTGTATCACACCTGGTTATCTCTCGTTCATCTAGACGCTAAACCGTAACGGGTTTAGCATTTCAAACGATCATAATATGTAAATATTACAAGTTTTGTCTCCTTTAGTTTACACTTATGTCCTCCCTTGCCTTGGGTCGAATCTGACTGCCTCCCGTTCCCAAGGTTTTGTATGATCCCTACCGGTTTAATGCTTCCCCGTAATAATGATAATAATAATAATCGTATATTTTATGATGTGTGGCTATCATGTCTCCTGGCAGTCAGTGAGGGCATATCTAATGTGCGCACGGGCATGCGCGCCTGCGAGCACACCTTATCAGTTTTAAAAATAGTTGATGCAGAATTTCTGGAAAGTAGGTTAATACTTCAGCAAGCGTTGCTATAATGCAATGAAGCTGATGTATGTATGCTTGCTGCTCGCATTCGTCTACGTGAAATTTAGTTTTCTGACACGTCTTAAATTGTTTCATACAATATTTTGAAATTTGGTAGTGATTCCTTGAGAGATGGCGCCACCAGTGAACAATATTTAAAAAACATTTTGGTAGTCAGACTTAAAGGAACGTGTGGTTAACGAACACAATTTTTTTTTCTACTTAATTGACACGAAGTTTCCCTGTCTGTGTGTAAAGTTTCACTGTATTTGTGTAAAGTCTCCGTCTTGTGAAGTTTCTGTTTTGTAAATTATCATCTGTCATGTGAGGTTTCTGTTGTTATGTAAAGTTTGTGCATCCCCCCCAGGCTAGAGCCTGGGGGGATGCGCTAAACCCCTTACAGGTTTAACGAATTCCGCTGATTAAAACAAAATCCCGTCATTGTGTGAGGTTCTCTTGTCATTGTTGGAAGTTTCCCTTGCCATTGTTTGAGGCGCCCCTATCATTACTGGAAGGTCCCCCTTCCCCCCGGTCACTGTGTCAAGTTAACAGTGGTGATTTTCAAGGTTGTGGGCGGAATGGAAATGAGAGAGGGAGAGGCTAAGGATGGAGCCAAAAGTATATTCCTGCATGATATCAGACTAAATGTGTGTGTATATCCCTAGTGGCCTCGGTGATTAAGATTGCTACAAGTGGCATCTTATCAGAGGGTTGTTGTTAATTCCCCCCTATCATGTAACTTGGTGAGCTTAATGCAATAAAATAATAATAGTAGGAGATATAACCTCATTAGTATTATGTTAATAAAATTGTTAAAATATCATGGTAGTTACTAGGGTGCCGGGCGGACCCTTGTACTAGTTACACAAGTGTGTAAGATTTTTCATTTTATACGATTTTTTTGTTAATAGTGACTTGTAAAAATGTTGTGCTATAAATAGTTAAGACCCTGCAATGCGTGCACGCACGGAGGCACGCATGCACGCACGCCGACTCGCTAATTGGATTCAAAATTAGATATGATACGGACTCGGCGGGTTAGGCAATGACTGCTAGGAGCCTAGGATCAAGTGAAGCTTGAGAATCAGGGTCTGGGAGCTGAAATGCTTTCCCGACAGAAATATACCAGCAGATACACACATGCACATTCGTGTACACACACGGACTAACGTGTGCACGCACGCACTTACGTGTGCACCCACGCACTCATGTGTTCACTCACGCATACGCTCGCGCACATGCACCCACGCACGCACACGCACACACACACACATACACGCTTACACACACACGCAGGTGGTCAGCAATAATTACAAGGCGTCTTGCTGGGGTGAGGAATGTGGCTGCTCCATTGACGTCATGCGGGGAACTCCCTTATTCCTGTCTCCGTCACTCTGCCAAGAGGAGAAGTGCGAGGAAGTGGTTTAGGTCAAGAGGATGAGGGGAAGGAACACGAACATGAGGGTGAGGAATAACAATGCAAGGAGGGGACATGAGGAGAGGAAGATGATAAGCAAGCGGAAGGGAAGGAGAATAATGCATAGGAAGAGGAAGAGAGAATAATGCATGGGAAGAGGAAGGTAGAAAGGAGAGGAGAGATATGATAATTATTTACTTTTTCTCATTACGTAAGTCTAATTAATGTAAGAGAATATGTAATTGCATTTTATTTGGGAGTTAATGAGTTTATGAAATTGTTTTTTTATGAGGTTTTGACATTATCCTTTTATAAGTCTTATGAAATTATACTTTTTATGGGTTTTAAATGACCTAATTGGTTTATCGTGGAAAATGAGTTGCAATATCAAGTATTTTAAAATAGGTGAAGACCTGTCCACCGCTTAAAATAGGCTGACATCTACCTGTCCGTAGCCCCCCAAAAAAAATAAATAAATAAAGAATAGACTAAAAGCTTTGTGTTACCCACATTTGACTAAAACCCATCTACTTTCAATGGCTGAAGTCCTTCTTTCACTCACCTACATTGTCAGCATTCTTACACAATAGGCTACGACCCTTCCATCACTCACCCCACAATAAAATAAATGGTTATAACTATAACCTTAATTTTTAAAGGGGTGGAGGGGTAAGCCATATGAAGGCTTCGGAAGCTCCAGCTGCGGGTCATCATATGACTTAAAACCCGCGTCAGGAAACACTTGTCCTGTTTCCTGACGAACCTTACCTAGCTTAACCTATCACTCACCCACAATAGACTAAGACCTGCCCATCACCCAAGATTAAAAAGCTTCTACCCATCACCCAAAATAGGCAGACCCCTGTATCTGTCACCCAAAATAGGCTTCATCCTTCCATCATCCTTCCATAATATTGGCTGTCCTCATACCACTTTTCTCTCACACTCTTACACTGGGAACGAGCTTCTAACCACAGGACAATCTGACCATCGGCAAAATAAAAACAAGAGGGTCGGGGGTCAGGACGGGAGAGGGTGATATGCAGAGCAAAAAAACTCTTGGCACTTATGATTATGTGAGTTCAGCGAGTGTAATGACGGGCGGGAGTCTCTCTGGCCTTTTCTGCTCCCTCCAGGGCAGCATATTCGCTGCACTAATTTGTATATGTAGCATTAATATGATACTCGTGGAAATTTTTAGTTTCCCGTTTGCGCCTCAGTACCGGTATCGGTATCGTTCTAAATTGATGATATCGGTATGGGCAAAAAATTGGTATCGTCTGCATTACTCCGCTCTGTTACTTTGTAGCCCCAGTGTGCTGCGGGTGTTTTCTTTTAATTTGCTTGTTTGTAGTTAACTATGCATTTTATGTTGAAGTCTGCCAGATTAGATGCTGGTGAAGGGCTCTTAATATAAGGAATTGTAGGTACCCTTCCCTTCCTCGGATCAGACCTGACTTTCTCATATCCGAAGGCTCTGTGCGACTCCTACAGGCTTAGCGCTTTCCCGTGAATGTACTGTACACAAATAACCCGCAAATAGGAGAAAGAAACTTATGACGTTTCAGTCTGACTTGGACCATTAACTAGTGAGTGTGACTAGTTAATGGTCCAAGTCGGACCGAAACGTCGTCGTAATTTTCTGTGCAAGTTATTTGTGTAATGTTCCAGTCACGGTATTGTGCCTTTTTGTGCTTTAATATACTGTATTATTGAATTGAAAATGCCACTGGTTGGAGAAATGCCTTCAAAATTAAGATAGACATACACAAATAACCCGCACATGGGAGTGTGTGTGCGGGTTATTTGTGTATTGTTCCAGTCTCGGTATTGTGCCTCTTTGTTCTTTAAGATACCCGTTTGTTGCACCAGTTTAATTCAACTTATCGGTATTGTATATTATTAAAATAATGTGAAGGCAGCTAGGTTTGTGTTGGCAATCTTCTTTATCAACCAAGAGAGGGTAGGCTTGTGACCAAACAAGAATTCAGTAGTGAAAGCGGAAAACCTCATATTAATCGTCTAGAACATGGAGCTAGTGAGGTAAACTTGTGTTCTTGGTATTTTAGCTTCCCTGACGTAGTCCCTAAGGAAATTCCAGGATTTCCAGAAGATCAGTAGGACTGACATTGGTAAAGCAGACTTGTATCAAGGCGTGTGGATATTCTGGCGCAATGTTGTGGGGCGGTGCGTACCAGCCTCATGGACGCTCAACAATGCTATATAGTGTAAGCCTGGGTAGGCAGCGTAAAACCAGCAGTGAGTTAGTCATGCTACTCGTAGCATGGCTCACCACGGTGGTGGTAGAGAAGGTGGGACGCTGCCCGCCACATACATACACAGGTCCAGTAATCTTAACCCTCCCAGGCTACTCTGCAGATTCCCTTCAAGGGGGGTACCTTAATGCTGCTAAAGGGCTCTTGATCCAAAGCCTCGAAGGTACTCCTTAACATCAGAGGTTGTTCACATTTATTTTAGTTAATGTTTTTTTTTTTGTCATTCCTGGTAAGTGTTTAAATTACCATTATTAGACTGAACTTGGTTTTATTGTGTGTTGAGACTTGTAAGGAGGGGGACGGTTGGTTGGCTTCGTCGTATATCAAAGAGGTTTGCCAGTTACGTTTAGCATTCTAGTTTTTTGTATTTATTCATTTTCCTTCCATTTTTTATTTTTGCATTCTGTTTTTGTTGCGAGTGTTGGTAGTTAGTGTGTAATTTTGTATTATTATGATCGTTGATTAACCCTTATAGGTAACAAATCATTGTGGAGCTTGCTTCATTCTCTAGAGATTTGTGTAGTGTGTGCGGCATGGCATATATCCGTGTAGTACAACTTACACCGAGAGGTCTCTCTCTCAGTGTGTGTATATACTGAGAGTTTACTTTAATTCTTATTTTAGGGGTCAAGGTATTCTTGTCAGGTGAACTGGGGACATGCAGCCTTAAACCCGCGTATATTCCATAGACTTTAAACCCAATTAATCAGCCAATGCTTCGAAGGAGTCTTGATCAAAGGCATTAGAGCTACTCTACACTTGAATCAAATGCCCCATTCCAGAGACGCTGTATGAAGACTGCGGGTATAGCGCTTCCCATGATGTAAGAGTGTAAAATACCATGGAATAAAACTATAACAGAGTGTGGCGTGGAGTGTGGTTTGTGTTGTATGTCCTCAGCACATAGGTACGCACCCACTTCCTCTGTGATGGTCTTGCGAGACACGTGTGGGTGGGTGTGCTGTGTGGGAGAGACCCACACTGACATATATGAGGATAAATGAGGGTATGATATCCACATATAAAAATCATAAGAGGACGTGAAAGGTAAGGGGCCACAATTGTAATTGAGGAAAAAGTGGAGCCGGAGGGATACTAAAAGAGGAGGTTGTAAGTTTTACATCCGTTGAACATTTAAAAAAAAATATGTGAGGAATTATTGAGAACGATTGAAGTCCCTTGATTTGTATTTCCTGGAACGCAGGCGAGAAAGATGCGTGATAATATACACTTGGAAAATCCTAGAGGGACTAATCAAAAATCCGCAAACGAAAATCACTCCATACGAAAGCAAAAGATTTAGCAGGAGATGCAACATCCCCCAATGAAAAACAGGGGCACCAAGAATACGCTGAGACAACACAGTAAGTGTCAGGGGCCCAAGACTGTTCAGCTGCCTCCATACATAAGGAGGATTACATCAATAGACCCCTGGCCAGCCGGACTATGGCTAGTACGTAGGTTTATGTTCGACCAGTAGTAACAGTCCTGATCATGGACCGGGCCGAGGGGGCGTGGACCCCCGGAACACCCTCCAGGTAAACTCCTCGAGGCCTGGACACCACAAGCATGACTTATCCTGTGGCTACAAATACTGTAATTACAAATAGGTAGTCCCTCTCTCTCACACACACACACACACACACACACACACCAGCCTCTATTAAACTACAATGGGACGCTTAAGAAATTAAAAATTCTTGTCTCGAAAACCCACACTCTACAGTGGGCGTTTCTGGGTAAGACGCCACTTACAGGATTCTCGGGAAGACATACGTCACGACACGAAACCTTGACTTCCGGTGTTGTTCATCGGAGAGGACAAGACAAATGATTAGGTTGAATGTGAGATGAGATGAAACAGCGCCTGGGTTATACGATTTCTGAGGTGCCGCAGAGTCCAGCATCAAGAGTCATTCTCTGGTAGTATGCGTGAGTGAGTGTAGGAATGATGCGAGAGGGGGTAGGTAGTTTGTTTTTATTGTGTATTATGTTAGGTTTTAAAAGTACTGGTTCTTGAATCAGTCGGCAAGGAAACTCACATGGGAATAGGCTTTTCAGGATAGGCTTGCTAGATTAAAAACTAATCAAGCCTGGTAAACTTTTTAACTGATAGGATTGCTCGTCCTCTTGAACACGTAAGATGGATAAGTAAATCTTAAAAAAAAAAAATTCCTTTTACATTCAGTATACCGTACACTTAACAATACCTTTGTGTGTGTTTCTTAACAGCCTTTATTCCTGAAATATTAAATTTCTAATTTAGTAGACCTGGTGTGAGCGGGTCGCGGAGGCGCTGATCCCGGGAGAAATCAACACATTAACTGGTTACCCTAACCACTGAATTAATATGCGAAATGAATTGACTATAACTTTAAAAATAATATACGTGAGGTCAGTCATGTTAATGTTTCTAGAGATTTGTTTGAACACGCATGCCTAGAACTAGTTAATTGTTAGAACACGCAAGTTGTGAAACTAGAGAATTGTTAGAACATGCAAGTTGTGAAACTAGTGAATTGTTAGAACATGCAAGTTGTGAAACTAGTGAATTGTTAGAACAGGCAAGTTGTGAAACTAGTGAATTGTTAGAACATGCAAGTTGTGAAACTAGAGAATTGTTAGAACAGGCAAGTTGTGAAACTAGTGAATTGTTAGAACATGCAAGTTGTGAAACTAGTGAATTGTTAGAACATGCAAGTTGTGAAACTAGTGAATTGTTAGAACATGCAAGTTGTGAAACTAGAGAATTGTTAGAACATGCAAGCTGTGAAACTAGAGAATTGTTAGAACATGCAAGCTGTGAAACTAGAGAATTGTTAGAACATACAAGCTGTGAAACTAGTGAATTGTTAGAACGCGCATGTCATGGCACAAGTGCATGGTTAGAGCAAACAGTGAGTGGAACAATGAATCTGAACATACAAATAAGAGCTCCCACACATTAAAATGTTTGGCTAACACTATGAAGGAAGGAAACAAGAGGACTTCCGTCATCGTGGCTGATAAAACAGCCTTCGTTATCGCCAGTCCCATACATACCTCCTCCAGGAAGTAATCTCACACTCCTGCAAGTTGTATATATATTCTGATGAATATAGCTCTCGCGACGAGTGTGCAGTGGAGGGATGTATATCTCAGTTCATGCATACTTTACTTTAATCCCTATGCGCCCATATTTGGGATTTGTCTCGATTGGTAAGGAATAGGTGAAATCCATCCATGATGACCCCTCGCATGTTAGTAGGCTGTAAGATAATTAACTCGACCCAAGCACACACCTCTTCAGCACACTGCTACAATTACGATACTAGGTTACATGAACAAGCAACGTTAGGAAAATGTAAGACTGTGAGAGAGGTGAGGGAAAAACCCAGATGAGACATAAACGAGGTAGAATGGTAGTTTGTATATTTCGACCTCCAGCTGAGGTCCTCCTCAGTAGGACCAATGTTTATTACACTAGATACCTAGCATAACAGAATGTATTGCAGAGGTTACATAGAGACTTCATAAAACCCCAGTGATTTGATTATTATACTTAAGATGATATTATTATTATTCACTGGGAAGTAGGAGGGAATCAGGTTTGATTCGAGGAGGGGGAGAGTACCTCCGGTTCCCTTAACCAATTGTTGATGTAATCATGGTCATTCCCATCACGGGGGTGCCTTCTTGTTGATGAAGGGTTCTTGATCTTAGGAATTAGAGCTAGATTCAGCTTCCTCGGATTAAACCTGATTACATCGCCCTTAATGAGAAAGCGCTGTACATAGACACGCATATTTTCTCTTTATATTTTGTTAATAAGTTAACACACTGCACAAGCAATATTTTCCTTGTGTTCTTTTAATATTTGCTATTGTAATATAGCTGTGATCTGTTTTGAGAGGTTTTATACTTTCGATGCCCATCTTGGGGACAGATTTCAACCAAGCTGTTGCTGGCCCGCTGGCCTACATAGCTGTGACAGTCTGGTTGATCTTGCACTTGGCAAATTTTTATTCCGGCAATGTAAGTGTTTTTATTTTTTTTACTTGTCCTGTCCATGGCGACCCTACTTCCCACTGGGTCCATTGTACTCTTCTTCCAATATTTTTCACTCCAGTACGTTGTTATAGTAGTGTGCATATTTGGGACTAAGTCCTCGAATATCTGCCATGTATATTTTATCGGGTTTCTCTTCGTTGTTCCAGAGAGTACATTCCAAGTACTCTGAGGCGTTTCCAGTTGTTGAAATGTTTTACTGGTTCTGTGAGGATAGTAAACGATTTCTGTACCTTTTTCGCGCTCTGACATCTCTCCTCCCTCCTTGAACAGAGCCGTCATTACCACCTCCCTCCTTGAACAGAGCCGTCATTACCACCTCCCTCCTTGAACAGAGCCGTCATTACCAAACACTACTGTAAACCAGAGAGCACAAATTAACTGATTTAAATAGTCTTTCTATTAACATTATTTATCTTGTTTTGAAAGTTCTCATTATCATATCTTCTACCAAGGTGATTTTTATTTATATATTGCTATCGTTCGCAAATATTGGTGCGAAGCCAAGTTGCTATCGTTACCTATGTTATGAGGACGAATAATGGAAGGCAATAGTACCGTAGCTTGGGAGAACTGAATTTACTTTAACAAGGTTAGATTTTGCTTTATGTACTACTTCTTTGTGTTATCATTAACAAAATCAAATATGTATTTTTCCAGTTTTCGTGTTATATCGATTGACTTCATTTTACTGGCTATCATTCCATGGTCACATTTGTCAAATGCCTTAGTGAAGTCTGTGTAATCCACGTCTGCATTTTGGTTTTCTTGTAAAACCTCAATATTCTTGTGATAATGCTCTAGTTGTTTCCAGATGATGGATCACAGACTGGTTGTTATTATCACTGGTTGACGGTCATGATGTATAGTGAGGAGGGTCTTGAACCTGTCATTAAAATTGTGACTGACCCTCCTTCAGTTGATGAATGAGGGTCAAGGGCAATAAGAACAGAGAAAGTACAATAATGATAGAGTTTCTCCTACATAGGGACGGACTTAGGTAACAACTAGACAACCCCATTAAACATTACAAGAAAACATACTAATTATATATAAGTATGGTGGAGTGGTAAAAAATGAGATGTAACACTGCACGTAGAAGAGAGAGGGAAGAGGGTGACAGCTGGTAGGGGCGGGAAGTGTGTGGAATGGTATTAACTCCGAGTATTTCCTCTGTGTTCCAGGTATGGTCCAGGATCTTGGGAGCTCTGCTAGCCCTCCTGCTGCTGCCTCTGCCTTTACTCATCCCATATATATATATATATATATATATATATATATATATATATATATATATATATATATATATATATATATATATAGTGGGTCTGGTCTGCCACTAAGTGTAAATGTGGGGACGTATAGCCTGTGAAAAGTAACTAGAGAGGCTTCGAGGAAAAATGTCGAGTATATATTTGATAGCCTCAGCATTACACAATTCGGAGTATTTGACACTGGCTGGGTGGTAAGTTGTATGTTTTCAAGCTTTGCTTTCTGCGGTAAGGTTCCAGCTCTTGGCACTTAAATCTACAGTAGACTGATGTAAAAGTTTGGTTCCTAGCCTCTTGGGCTTATATACTTTTGAATGAAGCTATAAAGTTTGCTTCCACTGTTGCCATACATAGGTCATTCCTCTTGTTTACAATCCTTACACTAATAAAGTGCTTCATAACATGTGTATGTTACACAATGGTGTTCATGTTTCATCTTTGCTCTCTTGTTCTTGTCCCCCAAGTATTCCTTAAGGTGTCACTGTTGTTTGGCAACGTTTTGTATGTTAGGTAAATGGACACAGATGCAACTAATGTGACATTTTATTGTGACAACGTTTCGCTCTCCAGGAGCTTTGTCAAGCCGTAACATATTGTGGGTAATATTATTGTTATTACTAAATGTCTTGTGTATTACTGCAGGGTGTTTCACCCGTAGGAGGCCCCGAGTTGGTATTCCCGTAGTTGCAACCGTTTTGTTTTTATATTATGTCGGTAGTAAACGATAACGAGTGAAACACCGTGGAATGACTCCGTGGGGTCGTGTTGCGAGTGTACCTCTCTCTAGTCTGAAACTCTTATTTCTTCATTTCCATTTCCTTAAATTTAAGCATCCTTCATTTAGGTGCTTTCATGCGAAAGGGTTCTTGATCCAAACAGTTGGAACTACTATCACTTTTCTCGATAGTAACTCACTAATTTCTGACAAATACAGCTACACATTCTCTGTTTTTTTCCCCCATGTGGTATGCCATCCAATATATATATATATATATATATATATATATATATATATATATATATATATACTGAGTACAGTGATAGGTTGGAGTGCACTCAATTCTCCTGTTTCTGTGCTCATTACCATTGGGATTTCATCAACGTACATATACGTTACGTTGAAGCTCAATCCTTCCTACTTTGTAGCCTTCCTACGTTGTAGCCTCTCGTGACTATTCAGTGTCCCCTGTAAGGTAGTCTTGCTAGCAGTTTACTGATCTGTATATCATCTTTGAGTGAGAGCCAGGGCATGGTGTGAAAATATAGTGTGGGGGTTGTTAGGATCTAGGAAGGGGCTGGTCTAGTTTGTATTTTTACGAGCATAAATAATAGTTTTATTTATTACTTTAAATATTGATTTCACTTTAGTATTGTCTGCGCCTCGAGTAATATTACAAGTCGATGTTTAGGAACTTGAATAATTGTGATGTTTCAGCATGAGGCTAAGTTTCAATGTTTCTTATACGTACTTTGAAGATCTTGTAATATAGTTTTGGAAAAATTCTAAAGATCGAATTTATTGCAATAAAAATGTCAGAGACGGTAGCTGTTTGATGTTGCTAATGAAATAATGTAGAATGACTATCAATAAAATTACGGCGTGACAGTTCAGCGAAATGGCAGGAAAGTGTTGAAACAAAGGAACGAAACGAATACAGAATAACATTTGCAATCGAGCTATGGCACCTTTGTTGAGGACAGTCATAATGAAAAGCCCAGTTTTACAAGAATTAAAAGAAAAACAAAAACATTAAGGGGAATGTGAACGAGGATAAAGAGTAATAATGAAGTAAAAGAGAAATGCATTAAAGGTTACAGGAGCAGAGAAGAATAAAGGTTGAGAGCAACTGGGAAGCAGTGACCACCAACGACATATAATCACTGTAAATGTTGACTTAGTGTTGAATTTTAGTGGTATCAAACTCTCGCTTCACCTCTGTTTTCTTGATATGCTACACATGCATTGCTCCTGATCCTTTTACAATACCCAGAGAGTATACTCTATGAATATAATAACTGCTCCCAAGGTTAGCCTCATGTTTACTACCATGTCTATTTCTGTTACCTCACTGTGAGATTTTTGTCGACCAGTCAGCATGTTGTGTCTGGTCTCTCTCCTGTACTGCTTTTAATTTATTTCCATTTGCTGGGGTTAAATTATAATTGCCATTGTTTACACCTGTCCCCGCATCTTTTTTAAAATCATCTTAAAAGTTTCCTCACATTTATATAATATCTTCGTAATTAATTTGGTGTCATTCGTGAACACTCGTTGTTGCCTTGTTGAGTCTGGCCGGCCTCCTTGTCTTTCTACAGTGTTTCACTCGTAGGAGGGGGCCCCGAGCTGGTACTCTCGTAGTTGAAGATTAAGACACTTATGCAACATATGGGAATCTTTATTAAGGAAACGTTTCGCCACACAGTGGCTTCATCAGTCCAATACGAAGTAGAAATGGGTAAGGAGAGGAGGAGTTTGAGGTAATCAGTCCCTCAAACTCCTCTCCTTACCCATTTCTACTTCGTATTGGACTGATGAAGCCAGTGTGTGGCGAAACGTTTCCTTAATAAAGATTCCCATATGTTGCATAAGTGTCTCAATCTTCAAGTTGTCGGTTTTCAAACCATTTGTCACTCGTAGTTGCAACCGTCTTGTTTGTATATTATGTCTGTAGTAAACGATAACTCGAGGCCTCCTACGAGGCTCGACTTATCGTTTAATACCGACTTAATATACAAACAAGACGGTTGCAACTACGGGAGTACCAACTCGGCGCCTCCTACGAGTGAAGGTAGTTTAATATCTTTATTATGCACCCCATACGAGTGAAAACACCCTATATTTACTCGTGCGTACAACACATCCTGTGTGATGGATGGAATATGACAGAAGCGTAGCGTGTTTTTGTTTTGATAATACCGAACAGGTAGCGGCACACTGCGAGTGTATCCAAGTTTAATTACGTATACCAATAACAGTTTGAGATGCTTTTCTTGGCACAGTTGAACACATCAGTATTGGGCTGCTACCTTACGGAATCTTCAAAGGGTTCATTTTAAGATGGAACTTTTGGGAACTTCGCTGGTTATGCTCGTCTATCTTGAACATCTCTCCTACGTCTAACATGGTTTATGATTTCCTTTATACATTCGATACTGCATCTTCACTACCCGTTCTCCAGTTAAATTTCACACGAATTGGTTTTCGTGTATTTCTGTCAGCTTGAAATGTCATAAGTTTAGTATTTGTTATTTGCAGTTAGCTTAGGCTAGTGTATGTCAACATACATTTCCGTATAATTGCCCGACAATAGTGAAATTAAAAAAAAAAAATAGGTGGATTAAGTCTGGCATAGTTATATTTTTGTGAAGCACTAAACCCTCGTAGGTCTGGTACCGATATGCATGATCGAAATTTCGTTATAAGCCCCTTATAACGAAATTTCGATCATGCATATTCACACACGTGGATGATAGGCTACCTGAAGGGTGTTGTGGGGGCGTTCCCCGCGGCCCTGTCCTTGACCAGGCGGAGCTCCTGGCTGCCCTTAAAGCTCTTTATCAAGGGAATTTAGACCTGTGCTCCAGTTCTTTGAATCGAGCCTGAATGCCGTCCATTTCCACCAGGGACTGTATAGTCCCCTACGGGTTTAGCGCTCCCCTCCACGAGTGTAATAAGGCGTGAACGATCACTTGAGTAACTGTATGTTGGTGCGTATGAAGGGGTTTAGATAAGGCCACTGATCCTTTTGCTGGGGAATCAGCTTGAATGTTGGCTTTTGTCTAGGGGAAAACTCCAGTGGCAACAAGGGTTTAGTGCGGCAAATATAGCCGCCTTAACCAAAGAGGCTTTCTTTGTTAACCTTCTTACTTTCTTTGTTAACCTTCTTACTTTCTTTGTTAACCTTCTTACTTTCTTTGTTAACCTTCTTACTTTCTTTGTTAACCTTCTTACTTTCTTTGTTAACCTTCTTACTTTCTTTGTTAACCTTCTTACTTTCTTTGTTAACCTTCTTACTTTCTTTGTTAACCTTCTTACTTTCTTTAAGATGACCAAAACTCACGAGTAAAATCCTTGTTTTTAATAATAATAAAACTTAAGATTGGATCTTCATATCTCTATGAACCACAATCTTAATAAAGATTATTATTATAATCAAATAGAAGCGCTAAACCACAAGGGTCATAAAGCATCTTAATAAAGAACATGAAATTACTTCTCTTTCCCTTTACACATAAAGGGTAGAATTATATATACGGCTATTGTTAGTAGAGTTAGTCAATCAATATAAGACATGAAATAACTGATACGTTGGTAACACAACTCATATCAATGTCTTCACAGAGACATTAAATTTAAATCAATACAGGAAGTTTCATCGATATTCCCGTACAAGGGATCGGAATATGAATAGAGAACTCTAGAAACCAGATCAGACTAAGCGTGAGAGTACAAGGCAGAGTACTACTCGGGAGTGAGTGGGTGAACCTACTATCAGTGCTAAGGAGGGGTAATTCGACGTCAGGTGGGATCACGTGACTTAGCGGAAGGTAGGCAACTTGCTGACTGGTAAGCGCCACTAACTACTGGTCTCCCACTACATGAAAATCACATACTTAATATTATGAACGCCTAACAAAATACAGAATATAATATAATACAATATTCACAATGGTGTTGAACATCATATATCGCATACCATGGTACTTGTAGCGTTAGATAATATTATAAAGCATTGTCCCTTTTAGCTATGAAGGGAGAAGATCGCGATATAATATTAATTAGAACACATTTGAACGTTTCTCAAATATAAAATCACAATCTTAGTCAAAAGATGGAACAATGTCCAGCAGTCAGTCACCCGTCATATGGTGACCTTGAACATGCACTAGGCAAGCCTCGTCTCCTCACCCATCACCTTATCCTTTCCTCTGTGTGACTTAGTTAATGATAAATGAGACAGTTTTGCAACATTTGGGTATCTTTTTTACGGAAACGTTTCGCCAGCCAGTGGCTTCTTCAGTCCAGTACAGAGAACAACGGTGGAAGATGAGTTTGGGGTAATCAGTCCACCGCTGTAATGGACTGAAGACGCCACTGGCAGGCGAAACACGTAATAAAGATTCCCAAATGTTGAATAAGTGTCTCGTTCTATTTGTGTAGTGTATCCTTCCTTCTTCGTCTTCCTTCCTTCCCATTATTCCTTCCCTTCTCGTCCCTTGGGAAGCATTAGACTAACAATCGTAAGCTCCCAGGCTCTATTTCATGGCCCGGAGAAACATATGGTCAAGTTTCTCTACACCTCTGCTGCCCCCTGCATTGAGTACGTACCTGGGTAGTAGCCGATTATTGCCCTGAGTATCTGGGGGAATAATGTGTCCCAAAACTCGTGTCTTACAGTAATGCCATATCCTGTGTAAGAAACTCCAGTACCTGCTAGAAGTGTTCATGTGTTGGGTGCAAGGTATTCGTGTACAGTACGTAATGATGGTTAAACCAGGGTACGGGTGGGGTTAGAACCCATGGCAAATGAGTCGTAAAACTCCAGGTCAGTACTTAAGCTGCTGGGCCAGCTGGTTTGTTTGCAGTGGTGGTATTACCATTTCCTGAGTCCTAATGATGGTTATTAAAAAAAATTCTCCATTGCCGCACTTTCCCACTCCATTCTTTATCCACCACTTCCCAACCCTTGTCTTCCACTATTTACTTCACTCCACCCCATTCCCTCCATGACTTCCCCATTATTTTCCTCTCTATCCTCTGCCTCGTTCCCCACCCTCTCCTCTTTTCCCACTGCTTCTCACTTCCAGCATTCCCCCACCATCTTCCTCAGCCCCTCCACTTCTCCATCTTCATTCACTTTTCTACCTCCTCCATCCTCTCCCCCCCTAGCCGCCCATCAGTTGCTGTGGTGCCCCGACCATAGGATAAGCAATGATAGACATATCCGTTGTGTGTGATCTCCGATGTGGTATAATGCTAATGCTGGTCTGGTGTCACCCCCACCAGTCTTCCCTTCCACTCGTCTCTACCCTGCTGGATAGCCTAGTACATAATAGGAGAGGCAGCGCAGTTAACATGCTTCTCTCATACCACCCTTCAGAGCCAGGGAAAAACCTTGGTCAAATGACCAGAACTCTCTGGAGCCAGTAATATAATATTATATAGACCAACAAATAGATCAATGAGACATGTGCAACAGTTATGTAATAAAGATATCTAACCGTTGCGTATGTCTCGTCCTCTAGAGCGAGTCATGTCATATAAGTAAGACGCGTTTCACGAGGAATTTCCCCATTACTCCTGACAAAATACCGACAATAATATGGAGAGCAAGAAGTTTTATTTTAAAGTGTCGGTATTTAAGAACGTGTGTATGCGGGGTATTGTAAAAGCGTCTCCTCTCAAGTGGAGCGGTAAATGGTCGTACTGAGTCCGAGAAGAAATACCATGTTAGATCCTTTGGAAATTTTACAGGTATCTAGATATATATAATTCTCTCTCTCTCTATCTATCTAGTGGTTCATTTCGATGATAGTAAAGCAAGACCAGGAGCTAGTGCGCACTTTTGGGATACTGAAAGATGTGCTTGACGCCTGAGAGAAGCAGTGCACGAGCACTCAGCATACATACATAAGCCAGCTTCAGTCATTTCTGGCAGCTGTGTGGCGCTGCAAGAAGCATTCTCTCTCTCTCTCTCTCTCTCTCTCTCTCTCTCTCTCTCTCTCTCTCTCTCTCTCTCTCTCTCTCTCTTCTCTCTCTTTCTCTCTCTCTCTCTCTCTCTCTCTCTCTCTCTCTCTCTCTCTCTTGATAGAGGCAGTGTCGATTTTGTGTACATGAATGTGATTAAAATCACGGAGAAATGCTAAACATGTCAGGGGGTCATACTTCTCCAGCGGAATAAGAGATGTACAGGTTTGATCCAAGAAAGGGGAAGGTAACTGGATAAGCAGCCATTCAGCATGAAGGTGTCCCGTAGCTCAGTTGGTAGCGCACTCAGCTCTCACACTGAATGTTCATGGTTCGATCCCCAGTACGGGTGAAAATATTGGGCGTTTTTCCTTACACCTGCTGCCCCTGTTCACCTAGCAGGTACCTGGATGTTCGCAGACTGGTGTGGGTGGCATCCTGGGGGGTGGTAGTATACCTCAGATAGGGCTGGGCTTTGAAATGAGCTGAGGCAGGATAACAAATCTCAGCTTGTAAAATTGATTTGTATAAAAAAAAGGTATATCTCCGTTGAAGTTTTTTTGCTTATTTATATGAATTTGGTTGGAGGAGGCGCTTTGACTAGGCGGCTGCCGCCACGGCCCGAGTTTGTTTACTAACATTGAGCTAGATGACTTGCCACCGCATACATATGTTTAGAAATGTTGCATCGCATTCTAAGCAGATATAGATTAAAAAATGTGTGTGATCATTGAATATCTTATGTTGGTTTTCCCCACTTGACACCTGTTATATACAGAGCGGTGCAATGAATACATAATCAGCAGCTTGCAATGTTGCAGTAATGAGTAGGTCCAAACAGATTAGGTCGGGAACGTTCTGATGAACTAATATGCTTGGATTTCCTGCTCGCTTCTGCATCATTGCAAGCTCCTGATGTGTTGATTGCAACACGAAAAGCCTAGAGCTATCATTCAACTCCCCCCGTGGTTGTTTTGCAGAGAGGTGTATATCTAAAACTGGGATTAGTTTACGTTAATCCCAGTTTTAGAGATTAAAGTGTCTTAACTGGTGGTGTACAAGTGACCTGCAGACACAGTGACCCTCGTACACTCAACACGCTTTAAACCTAATACTTCATCCGCTTCTGAAAACCTCTCTTTGGAAATACATTAATAATGAAAACCCGATGACTTTCTTCCTTATTTCCTTATTTATGTATATATTATATATATATATATATATAAATATATATATATATATATATATATATATATATATATATATATATATATATATATATATATATATATATATATACATATAATAGAGAGAGATAATAAAAATACAACAAACACTATAGACAGCCTCTTTAGGGATTACGTAATTAAGTATATGCAAATTCTTTTATAGGTTTATGCAAGTAAGCTATTTTATATTACGTAAAGGTCTCGCAAGGCTACGTTGCACTTTTAAATTATTTTTGGCACAAAATTGAAAACTGGCATTATATATATATATATATATATATATATATATATATATATATATATATATATATATCGAATAGATAAAACTGGTCAATTAGCAAGAACTCATTTAAATTAAGTTCTTTCAAAAAAATTCTCTTATGCGCTTAAAGATCATTTTTTTCATTTATGTTCATGTAAAAATTAATATTTTTGTACCAAAAGAACTTTAAAAACTTAGCTAACCTTATTATAACAAACTCAGTTTAATTTAGCCTAATCCAACTGAATATATTTTAGATAAGTGTAAAATAATTTAATAATAAGCACAATGAAATATATTTTTTCGTTAGATTCAGAATGTTTTTTGCGAAATTATTGCATACACAAATTTTCGCTTGCCTTATTCGGCAAGGAGAGCTTTGCTATTTAAGCCAGAATCGCAAGTTTTACCTATTCGGCACGACATATACGTATTTATATATATTTGTGTGCGTGTATGTGAAACACTAGGTGTATACATTCCTGTGTATTATACAAATTACAGACTCGCGCATTTTGTCATTGTTATAACTTTTTCGTTGATGTTTTTAAAATACGGTATTTGAAACTTGTTGTGATTGGCCACTGTAGTTTAATAACAATTTCCTAGTTATTTCTTGAGTGTAATTCTTGTTATTTGTATATTATAACTTTAAATGTTCACGTTGGTTATACTGTGAAATATTTTTGTTTCATGAATGCGATTTTAATATACCTTATAAGTTGTTTATATTTTATAGGGTTTTGTTGTCACTAACGCAGTTTTTATGGTTACTTTGTGAGAAATTACAAAATACAATTATCTTTGAGGCTCTAGGAAGAGGTAATTAAGTTTGATCCGAGGAAGGGGAGGGTAGCTGTAATTCCCTAGATGAAGAGTCCTTTACCAGTGTGAAGATCTGCGTCCGTGACTTCTTGAACAAGTAACATGGCTGCTGGCACTGAGTAGCCAGAGTCCATGTATAACATAGCCTAATATCATACTGATTTACAACTATTAATCCAAGGAATTTTAGCTACCTTCCGTTTCCTCAGATCAAACGTGATTGCCTCACTTTACATCAGGCGCTCTGGGACCCTACTGGTTTAGCGCCTCAAATAATAAAAATATATAGAGTAGCTCTGGAAACACACGCCATTATGTAACACGTGAATGAATGACGTTCACGATCGTAGCGTAGTATTATGAACCCTTGTGGTTTAGCGCTTCTTTTGATTATAATAATAACGTAGTATATGGACGTACTGGAGGCGACATTTCTGTAAAGAAGACTAAGGTTAGGTAAGGTTTGTCAGGAAACAGGACAAGTGTTTCCTGACGCGGGTCTTAGTCAGATGATGACCCGCAGCTGGAGTTTTTGGTCATCTGACCGAGGCCTTCCGCAGGCTTACTCCTCCACCCCTTTAAAAGTTAAGGTTGTAATTATAAGCATTTATTTTAGTGACTGATTTGATAATATGAGATGTTTGCGACCACAACATAGTATATTTACGCAACGGATGCGGCAAGTAGCTCCGGAGAGAAGTCTGTTCATGTGATGTGAAAATATGAAGGGTTCAAGGTGAGGGCGTACTGTCAGGGATATAAAAACAATTTGAGACCAGCAAAGCCCGCGAGGTTTGTTAAGGGAAATCCCCTGAAAAAGAAGGCGTGGCCACGGTAACAGCGGTGGGATCATGTTGCTTTTAGGGTGAGTTTTTTTTTTGTAGTTGCTGCGCGTCCTCAAAATAGGTCTGACGTTTTCTCACGTTTTGTTTTAATATTAGGTATCCCCTAGAAGGGAAAGTCTATAGTCGTTGTCAGATTTTTATCATGTAAGGTTTTCGTAACCTTGAGAACGTTTCATCTGATCGGCTTCGGGTTTTTTATTGCCGGTGTACAGAAATTAGAAAGGAAGGTTCAAGTTGATGGGATGAACAGGTGTCCTTTTGTAATTTTTTATGTCAGTGATTTTGGTGTGTGTGCGCCAACGTAAGAAACTTAATTAGCTTCAAACTTTTTAAATTTGTGTATCTTTCTTAAAAGGTCAGTGGAAACAGTGACAAATACAGTATAATGAGATTTTTATTGAAAACGTTTCGCCCAAGTTGTGGCTTTTATCAGGTCATAACTTGATAAATCCCACTTATTTGTACTGTGTGTGTGTATGTGTGTGTTTCCATCGTATCGGTATTTTATATCATTTCCCTCTAAGAAGGTTCGGAGTGTTATTGATGTAGGTGCCACATCTATTTTTAAACGATCATCGCGAACAAGCGATACAAGATGCAAAACAACCACGGAGGGAGTTGAATGATAGCTCTAGGCCTTTCGTGTTTCAATCAGCATATCTTAAGGAGCTTGCAATGTTGCAGAAATAAGTAGGAAGTCCAGCTAGAGTTGTTCCCTTGAATGAATCTTCCTGGACTTCCTACTCATTTTTACAACATTGCAAAATACCGAAGATGTGTTGATTGAAACACGAAAGGCCTAGAGCTATCATTCAACTCCCCCCGTGGTTGTTGTGCATATTTTTTAAATTTTGTTGTTTTTATCCGTGAAACACCTGGAAAATGCCGTTTTTGAACTGCTTAAATTAATCCCTTAAAGGGTGGGGCGTCATACTGAAAGGTTTGTAGTAGTAAACCTGACAATATAATAATTGTAGTCAAACTGTATGGAACTGTTAGTATGGGCCAACAGGCCTGCTGCAGTGTTCCTCCTTTCTTATGTTAACTATTGTTGTCTGAGTTATAACAAGACTGTACCTTATAACTGGGTTCAGGCAGCAACGGTGTAAATCCACCGCCAGATATTATCCTCCCTTTTATGTAATTTGGTTATTGGCGATTAACTACACATAATTAAAAAAAAATAGGTTAAAGCAAAGTAACCAAAGTTAGTTTAAATTAATATTTAATTTTGTTCGCAGTATACATTGTTGCGAAAACAGCGAATTACCGCATGTGAACGAATCAGAAAAGAAGGTATTTTGAGGGCGGGTTGATGCCCGGGCCTTGCACGGGAAAATGGTGGAAGATAGCTCTAATTCCAAGGTTGTAGTTTGTGGTAGTAGTGTGCTGTGTTTTTTTTTATCTGGATGTGTGTTGCAAGTGTGGTCAGGTTCTTACTCTGCTGGAGGTTGCTTGCTGTGTTGGTGTGAATATCGTAGCTACTTGATGTCCGCCTTTGTTTATGTCTGAACTAGTTACACCCCGTGTCCATCCTTCACCCTACCGCATTTCTGACGACCCCTCTCATATATCTCTGACGACTCCATACCATATCGCTGACGACCTACCATATGTTTGACGACCCCTACCATATATCTTGACGACCCCCTACCATATATCTTGACGACCCCTACCATATCTCTTGACGACCCCCTACCATATCTCTTGACGACCCTCTACCATATATCTTGACGACCCCCTACCATATCTTGACGACCCCCTACCATATCTTGACGACCCCCTACCATATCTCTTGTCGATCCCCTTCCCGGAGGGGCCCCAGAAGCGACTTTAGTTCACATTTCTTAAAAAAATTGGGTTTACGAAGGGGCCCTCATAACAGTTAAAGCTTCAGGGCCTCAAAACTGTAGGTCCGCCACTGTCCTTTTCTAGGCTTATAATAAAAAAAATTCCTAAAGCCTAGCCGCAGTGCTATATTATTCAAGGTTATTTTTTACCCGCCACAAGAAACTGACTTTTCCAAGGCGCGTATGAAGAGTTTGCAGTCACATGACTCCAGCAACTGTGTCCACCATTTTGACGGTCAAACTTTCTGTATTTATTCTAGTGGCATCGGGTGTGATAAAGTTATGAAGTCGAAACCCATGAAATTTGTTTTAGCAATCAGATGTGGTCAATATACATGCAAATATAACGAAACTGCAGCCAGTTTGTCTCTTTCTTCGTAGTGTGAAGACTGAATGTAACAAGCTTATGTATGAGGTCAGATACTGATATACACGCATTATTGAAGAAAGAATTAAAGTTGGATATCAGATTGGAGGGAGAGAGTATGGAGGAGGTGAATGTATTCATATATTTGGGAGTGGACGTGTCAGCAGATGGGTCTATGAAAGATGAGGTGAATCATAGAAATGATGAGGGGAAAAGGTGAGTGTGCACTGAGGAGCTTGTGGAGACAAAGAACTTTGTCCATGGAAGCAAAGAGGGAAATGTATGAGAGTATAGTTATACCAACGTTCTTATATGGGTGTGAAGCATGGGTGGTGAACGTTGCAACAAGGAGAAGGTTGGAGGCAATGGAGATGTCCTGTCTAAGGGCAATGTGCTTTGTGAATATAATGCAGAGAATCCATAGTTTGGAAATTAGGAGGGGCGAGGTTACCAAAAGTATTATTCAGAGGACTGAGGAGGGGTTATTAAGGTGGTTCGGACATTTAGAGAGGGTGGAACGAAATAGAATGACTTGGAGAGTATAAATCTGTAGCGGAAAGAAGGCAGGGTAGGGGTCCGCCTAGAATGGGTTGGAGGGAGGGGGTAAAGGAGATTTTCTGTACGGGGGACTTGGACTTCCAGCAAGCATGCGTTAGCAAATGTTTTTTATAACTTGACGTGCTGTTGGAGTGTGAGCAAGGTAACATTTATGAAGGGATTCAGGGAAACCAGCAGGCCGGACTTGAGTCCTGAAGGTGGGAAGTACTGTGCCTGCACTCTGAAAGAGGGGTGTTGATAAGTTGCAGTTTTATAACTGTAGTGTAGGCACGGCTCTGGCAAGACAGTGATGAAGTGAATGATGACGAAAGTGTTTCTTCTTTTTCGGGTCACCTTGCCTTGGTGGGAAACGGCCGATGTGTTAATACAAAAAGTGTGCCTTTGCACTCATTCGTTGTGTTTTTGCACTCATTACGAAGTTAAGCGATGAGTTGTGAATCTACCCTTGCCAACACAACTAGGTGAGTACGCACAACGATGAGTTGTGAATCTACCCTTGCCAACACAACTAGGTGAGTACGCACAGCGATGAGTTGTGAATCTACCCTTGCCAACACAACTAGGTGAGTACGCACAGCGATGAGTTGTGAATCTACCCTTGCCAACACAACTAGGTGAGTACGCACAGCGATGAGTTGTGAATGGATCCCTGTAATGCAGCTAGGTGAGTACACACAGGCAATCATACAAAGGGGCTATTAAACTCAGTCAGAGGCTGAAGAGGCTATTTATCACATACTACCCTCGCCACTTGAGTGGTCAAAGGGCAGAGTGTAACAGTACAGCGATACTTCGACTTATACAGAGAATTAAAGCTACATTTTTCCCCTTTGTTTGGATCTTTTTAGCGATGCCCATAACTGATAACGTACAGCGTGATGAATGAGCATTTTGGCTGTGCTAAAAGGATACATGTGTAAATAATGCGACATTTTATTGTGGCAACTTTTCGCTCTCCAGGAGCTTTGTCAAGCCGTTACCCAGCGGCTTGAGGGCGAAACGTTGCCACAATAAAATGTCATATTAGTTGAACGTATGTCCTTTTACCTAACATATTGTCGGCAATTCTACAAATATTATTACACAGGGTAGAAACATTGGGCGTGTTTCTTTACACCTGTTGTCTATGTTCACCCATCAGTAAAATGGGTACCTGAGTGTTAGTCGACTGGTGTGGGTCGCATCCTGGGACAAGGACCTAATTTGCCCGAAATGCTCAGCATAACAAGGGGCTTTCTATATAGTATGTCATTGATGTCAGCTAGGACTGTATACCTTGTACATGTACTTGTAGTAAATAAAGATTATTATTATTATTATTATTATTATTATTACACGAGGGTAAGGCTGCATGTAATCTGTTTACCATCAGTGAAAAATGCTTTAATACCTAAAATAAGGAGTAGATTGAGCCCTTAGCATATATATATATATATATATATATATATATATATATATACAGACAAACATCATATATGTCAAACATACTTAATTTTGCTTGTGCCAGCGCTCTCAGTGTGTTTCATTACTTGAACTTTATTTTTTTATTAACACATCGGCCGTTTCCCACCAAGGCAGGGTGGCCACCAAGGCAGGGTAGCCACCAAGGCAGGGTGGCCACCAAGGCAGGGTGGCCACCAAGGCAGGATGACCCGAAAAACATGAGTTTTTCTACTTTTTACATTTAGTAATTTATATAGGAGTTACTACTGCTGCTGCTGCTACTACTACTACTATTAATAATAATAATAATAATAATAATAATAATAATAATAATAATAATCTTTATTTCTACAAGTACATGTACAAGGTATACAGGCCTAGCTGACATCAATGACATACTACTATATAGAAAGCCCCTTGTTATGCTGAGCATTTCAGGCAGATTAAGTCAATTTTGTCCCAGGATGCGACCCACACCAGTCGACTAACACCCAGGTACCTATTTTACTGCTAGGTGAACAGGGACAGCAGGTGTCTTAAGGAAACGCGCCCTAATGTTTCCACCCGTACCTGGGATCGAACCACGGACCTCAGTGTGTGCCCTGCATAAGTGCCCTAGCAATCGAGCTTCCTGCATGTTAGTAGAGTCTTACGACACGCATGGCTTACGGAGGAAGGATTCTTTTCCACTTTCCCATGAAGATTTGCAACACTTTGGTATCTTTATTGTCGAGATATTTCGCCTGCTTCAGCAGGCTTCTTCAGTCGAAATGCAGATGTGACTTACCGGAGACAATAGTAATGAGAGGTATACATGAGGTAATCACTCCTTCAGCCTCTGTATTTCGACTGGAGAAGCCTACTACGCAGGCGAGAAATTTCAGCAACAAAGCAAAATATTTGGGTAAGAAAGCTACACAGGTGTTGCACTGCTTGCAGCATCTCTCTGGCAGCAGTATTAGTGTGCAGGGGAGTGTGACACGGACGTCACATCCCCGAGAGTGGTCACAACCACCGGGAAGCACCCGCAACCTGCCGTCGGGAAGTACCTAATAATAGTGCTCTTAACATCCTTCTGCAGACGATACTAGAATTTGTACGAGTGGTGTCTACCAAGGACACTGAAAAACCTTCGTACGAGTGGTGTCTACCAAGGACAGTGAAAAACCTTCGTACGAGTGGTGTCTACCAAGGACACTGAAAAACCTTCGTACGAGTGGTGTCTACCAAGGACACTGAAAAACCTTCGTACGAGTGGTGTCTACCAAGGACACTGAAAAACCTTCGTACGAGTGGTGTCTACCAAGGACACTGAAAAACCTTCGGTACCCACGTAAACCGTCTTTGGGTAACAGTAACTAACTGTCTTACTGTGGGTAACAGTAACAAACTGTCTTACTGTGGGTAACAGTAATAAACTGTCTTACTGTGGGTAACAGTAATAAACTGTCTTACTGTGGGTAACAGTAATAAACTGTCTTACTGTGGGTAACAGTAATAAACTGTCTTACTGTGGGTAACAGTAAACTGTCTTACTGTGGGTAACAGTAAACTGTCTTACTGTGGGTAACAGTAAACTGTCTTACTGTGGGTAACAGTAAACTGTCTTACTGTGGGTAACAGTAAACTGTCTTACTGTGGGTAACAGTAAACTGTCTTACTGTGGGTAACAGTAAACTGTCTTACTGTGGGTAACAGTAAACTGTCTTACTGTGGGTAACAGTAAACTGTCTTACTGTGGGTAACAGTAAACTGTCTTACTGTGGGTAACAGTAAACTGTCTTACTGTGGGTAACAGTAAACTGTCTTACTGTGGGTAACAGTAAACTGTCTTACTGTGGGTAACAGTAAACTGTCTTACTGTGAGGTAACAGTAAACTGTCTTACTGTGGGTAACAGTAAACTGTCTTACTGTGGGTAACAGTAAACTGTCTTACTGTGGGTAACAGTAAACTGTCTTACTGTGGGTAACAGTAAACTGTCTTACTGTGGGTAACAGTAAACTGTCTTACTGTGGGTAACAGTAAACTGTCTTACTGTGGGTAACAGTAAACTGTCTTACTGTGGGTAACAGTAAACTGTCTTACTGTGGGTAACAGTAAACTGTCTTACTGTGGGTAACAGTAAACTGTCTTACTGTGGGTAACAGTAAACTGTCTTACTGTGGGTAACAGTAAACTGTCTTACTGTGGGTAACAGTAAACTGTCTTACTGTGGGTAACAGTAAACTGTCTTACTGTGGGTAACAGTAAACTGTCTTACTGTGGGTAACAGTAAACTGTCTTACTGTGGGTAACAGTAAACTGTCTTACTGTGGGTAACAGTAAACTGTCTTACTGTGGGTAACAGTAAACTGTCTTACTGTGGGTAACAGTAAACTGTCTTACTGTGGGTAACAGTAAACTGTCTTACTGTGGGTAACAGTAAACTGTCTTACTGTGGGTAACAGTAAACTGTCTTACTGTGGGTAACAGTAAACTGTCTTACTGTGGGTAACAGTAAACTGTCTTACTGTGGGTAACAGTAAACTGTCTTACTGTGGGTAACAGTAAACTGTCTTACTGTGGGTAACAGTAAACTGTCTTACTGTGGGTAACAGTAAACTGTCTTACTGTGGGTAACAGTAAACTGTCTTACTGTGGGTAACAGTAAACTGTCTTACTGTGGGTAACAGTAAACTGTCTTACTGTGGGTAACAGTAAACTGTCTTACTGTGGGTAACAGTAAACTGTCTTGGTGTGGGTAACAGTAAACTGTCTTGGTGTGGGTAACAAAATAAACTCTTACTGTAAGAGAAAACAACAAACTATCTTACTGTGGGTAACACAGACTTTCTGTGGGTAACACAAACTTTCTGTGGGTAACAAACTTACTGTGGGTAACACAAACTTACTGTGGGTAACACAAACTTACTGTGGGTAACACAAACTTACTGTGGGTAACAGAGAACAATGTGTTGAGAGAGGAGACATTGGAGTAACTCCGCTATGGATGACAAAGACACAGCCTAGCACTGTCTCGCTCTTTATAAAACTATAAAGCTCTCCCTGACTAAAACGTTGTTATATAATGGCTTATGCTGTTTCTCGTATCGACCACTTGTCGGCTCGTTGGCTCTTTTACCTACTCCGTTACAAAAAGTTTAAAGGAATGAAAACTGGAACAGGACACCAAAGAGTCAAATACTGAGCGAGCAAGCCAGCAGAGCATCCTGAATGACGCTGTGGGTAGCAAGGTTCCAGGCACAAGATAATGTTGCAATCAAAATTACTTGGGAAATGATAGGTTGTTTAAAATAATTTTGAAGACATGCTGGGGTGTACTCACCTAATTTTGGTTGCGCGCGCGTGTGTACACACCCTATATGTGGTCGCAGGGACTGAGTGTCTAATCTCCTGGACCCGCCTCTCAACTTGACAGATGCATTTCCTCCTAGCCTCGTAGGTCCTGTTGTTCCTGCTTTTAAAATTGTCTGAATCGTCGAAATATGCAATCAAATATTGTTTTAGCACATATTTCTTATTTTTAATACTTCATATATTTAAAAAAAATCATATTAAGAGTAAAATGAAATCTAAGATATTAATTTTTTTTTACTATGGAACCTTCCTTCACGTTTTCATAATTGATACTGAAGAAATTCTTCCTGACATCCCTGTGGTTCATCTGTGTTTTTGATTTCCAGCAGTGTCGTCAAGCACCTGTTTCTCGCCTCTCAAACAACCTGTACCTGTCTACCTTATCTATCAATTCTGCTGAGTATTTTGTATGTTGTTATCATATCCTCCCTGGCTTTTCTGTCCTCTAATGTCGTCAGATACAATTCTGTTAGCCTCTCCTTGTACTTGAACTCTGGAACAAGCCTCGTTTCTTAACATGCTTATTCAGATGTCTGGTGCTGCATACTTCAAGATAGGTTATGTTGTATAAAGGGCCACGAATAGCTCTGTTGATTGTCAGTGGTAGTATGATGATACCGAGAAACTGTAGAAAAGGACTCTTAGTAGAGTTCAGGACATTTATTAAACTAGACGTGTCGCCACCAGTGTCTTCGTCAGGACTGGGAAAGCCACTCGTGGCCAAACGTTTCCTTTAATAACGTCCTGAAGTGTACCCAAGTGTCCTTTTCCACACACTGTTGCCTTTGATGTATTCAGGTTTATCAAACGTTTGCATCTTCCCCTGTTGTGTGGATGGCATCCAGTACCTGTCGATGCACCCTGTTCCCTAGTCTGGTATTGCCCCTTTTTCCACAGAGAAGACCTCTCCCAATCATTTGATCAACGCCTCGCAGACTCCTTTGTCACTGAGCTCTCCTTTCTTTTTAAGTCGAATTATTTGGTCTTTTACTGTTGTTTCTTCTGATGTGGCTGTGAGACTGTTTTGATTCATAATTGACCTTTGCTGCTATTTCATTCTCAGATTGTTGCTCAACCTTTATCCTCACTCTTGCATGTTCGTGTAGCGTGTGTGTGTGTGCGTGAGTGCGTGTGTGTGCGACAAGAGCGACGTTCGCTGCTGTCTTGTATAAACACCATTCATAACACCAAGGCCATATACGTCCACCCGGCTTCTGCTGCCTCCTACCCTCCTTTGACGTACATGGAGGTCGCGTTGCTGCAGTCCATCCTCCAACATAAACAACATGCGTTGAGATATTGCTTTCTAGGATACTAGGATGTATCCCTCACTGTAACGCATCCTTCAACATAAACAGCGAGTGTTGAGATACCAGCGCTCTAAGAGACTAGGATGTATCCCTCGCTGTAACCCATTCTCCAGCATAAAAAAAACGTGCTCTACGAGACTACGATGTTCCCTCTTTGTATTCTATTATTTAACTTTAGATGCACTGGGGTTTTCCCTGGTCGACCTTTTGACAACTCTTTATGGTTTTCAGTTGAAAACATTTGTGT
The DNA here is from genome assembly GCA_009830355.1 of Cherax destructor. Lineage (NCBI taxonomy): Eukaryota > Metazoa > Arthropoda > Malacostraca > Decapoda > Parastacidae > Cherax > Cherax destructor. Next base: position 110,613 of record WNWK01004080.1, read on the forward strand.
AACTTCGTAAATCAGAGCTTGGTAATTGTAATAATGCAGTGTACCTCTCGCCCTCCTGGTGGCAATTGTGGGGATTCAGTGTGTTTATTTTCGTTGGGGAAGGGGAAGAGGGTAGTTCTCAACCTGCTGGAGCGACATCACGTACTGGTAACTTCAGTATTCATGCTGTTGTGGGGGTCGAGTCTTAGCTCCTGGCTCTTCCCTTCAACTTCCCAGTTGCCAGATTCACCGCCTCTACCACTTCTTCATTCAGGTCATTTAATTTCCTAACCATTTTGAGGCTGAAAAAAATACTTCCTGATATCCCTATGATTCGTATGTGTCTAACTTCCAGCTGTCCCCCCAAACGTATGTGTTTCCCCACCGCAGTCTGTTCCTCTCTACCCTATCAATTGCTCGGAGCATTTTTGTATGTTGTGTGTTTCTTGGTCTTCTAATGTTATTATCAGGTTCACCTCCGTTAGTCTCTGCTCGTAGCTCATACCGTTTAGCTCTGGAACTTGCTTCGTTAAATACTTATGTACTTTCTCCAGTTTAACAAGCTTCGTCAGGTGTGGGTTCCATACTGGTGCTGTGTACTGACATGTATAAATAGCCTTGAATGACTTCTTGAGATTCCCGAAAGTCACCCTTAGAACTGCCAGACCTGCATAGGTTATTCGGTGATGTGAGTCTGGCGATATACCAGGCGCATTGGTCACCCCTAGGTCTTTTATCTTTTAATGAGGTCTGAAGTCTGTTCCCGAATCCATATTGTGTGTGTGTGTGAGTAGGTACTCACCTATATGTGAATGCAAGGGTCGTGAATGTGTGTAATCGTGGATGCAATCACTTATACATGCTGTTGTGTTTGGGTGATTATTTGAGCATGTGCTGGAGAAGACGCGCTTGCTGGGTTATATAAGAGGCAGTGAGAGGTGAGGGAGCACGATGCACGGTGTCGCTAACACTACGTGTATGTTGTCAGAGAAATACGACTCCGTGTTCGATGGCTCGGCAAGCAAATACTGTACTGGAAGCCGGCCCTGTCAGGCTCTGTTTACAAACATCCTCACATGCTCAACTCTCCCTTCGCCACAAATTTACTTCTTGCGCGGAAACGCCTTTTCTTTTTGATACATACTTTTATATGAGTTACTACAATTATGACGGTAACGTGCTCTGTTAATATTACGTAACTATTAATGAATTTGTAAAATTTTAACGGCGGTGTTGAGATAAAGTACCTGGGAGCGCACTAGGTGTCCGAGAGTACTAGGGGACGAACCTCGTGTTACAAAACGGTCAACTGCAAAGCAGTTTAGACTATCACCTGATAATTATATTTATAGGAAAGCGTTAAACCTGTAGTGGTTATGCAGCGTCTTGGGTATGGGAAGCAGTGAGGTTTGATCCGATTATGGGGAGGGTACCTGCACGAGAGAAGATCCACCAAGGTAGAATTGTTAACATGCGATAAACCCGTGAGGGTCATTTAGCATAAGGAGTGGCGGAGGCTCAATTCCTTGTCCGGTAAGAGAGACTCAAACTTACTATGGTTAGCGGTCTACAGCAAGAGTGAAGAAGGCAAGTGGTGGTGGTTTGTTCGTCAGGAAAGTCTCTCCTCAACCAGCTCTTCATCACATGTGACCAAATCAGCAGACATAACGTGGTTGAACAACCACCGCTGTTATATACCGTGGTTGAACAACCACCGCTGTTATATACCGTGGTTGAACAACCACCGCTGTTATATACCGTGATTGAACATCCACCGCTGTTATATACCGTGGTTGAACAACCACCGCTGTTATATACCGTGGTTGAACAACCACCGCTGTTATATACCGTGGTTGAACAACCACCGCTGTTATATACCGTGGTTGAACAACCACCTGTGTTATATACCGTGGTTGAACAACCACCGCTGTTATATACCGTGGTTGAACATCCACCGCTGTTATATACCGTGGTTGAACAACCACCGCTGTTATATACCGTGGTTGAACAACCACCTGTGTTATATACCGTGGTTGAACAACCACCGCTGTTATATACCGTGGTTGAACAACCACCGCTGTTATATAGGTTGAACACCGTGTTATTCCTGGTTGAACAACCACCGTGTTATATACCGTGGTTGAACAACCACCGTGTTATATACCGTGGTGAACAACCACCGCTGTTATATACCGTGGTTGAACATCCACCGCTGTTATATACCGTGGTTGAACAACCACCGCTGTTATATACCGTGGTTGAACATCCACCGCTGTTATATACCGTGGTTGAACAACCACCGCTGTTATATACCGTGGTTGAACAACCACCGCTGTTATATACCGTGGTTGAACAACCACCTGTGTTATATACCGTGGTTGAACATCCACCGCTGTTATATACCGTGGTTGAACATCCACCGCTGTTATATACCGTGGTTGAACAACCACCGCTGTTATATACCGTGGTTGAACATCCACCGCTGTTATATACCGTGGTTGAACAACCACCTGTGTTATATACCGTGGTTGAACAACCACCGCTGTTATATACCGTGGTTGAACAACCACCGCTGTTATATACCGGGGTTGAACATCCACCGCTGTTATATACCGTGGTTGAACAACCACCGGTGTTATATACCGTGGTTGAACAACCACCTGTGTGCCGGTGCTAGGCTCTCCACCACATTTCAGAGAAAAAGACTGAGGGTTTTGTGTGGAGGCGAGGTAGGTCAGTGCTCGACCAGCTGGTCGTGATGTCACTGAGCAGTGCTGCTGACGTTCTTACATCAGTATACATGATCTTCCCAGAAAGGTTGGTACCCTTGACACCCTTCACCCACGTGATCACTGGATGTGACACATATATACACACACGCACACACACACATACACCCCAGTAGCGGCCAGTTAAGAGGCGGGGCCAGGAGCTATGACTCGACCCCTGCAATCATAACTAGGTGAAACTAGGTGAGTACACACAGGGGTCAGTCCTAGGACCAGTGCTATTCTTGGTATATGTGAATGACATGACGGAAGGGATACACTCAGAAGTGTCCTTGTTCGCAGATGATGTGAAGTTAATGAGAATTAAATCAGATGAGGATCAGGCAGGACTTCAAAGAGACCTGGACATGTTGGACACATGGTTCAGCAACTGGCTTTTCGAATTTACCCCCGCCAAATGCAAAGTCATGAAGATCGGGGAAGGGCAAAGAAGACCGCAGACGGAGTACAGGCTAGTTGGCCAAAGACTGCAAACCTCGCTCAAGGAGAAAGATCTTGGAGTGAGTATAACACCGAGCACGTCTCCGGAAGCACACATCAACCAGATAACTGCTGCAGCATATGGGCGCCTGGCAAACCTGAGAATAGCGTTCCGATACCTTAGTAAGGAATCGTTCAAGACACTGTACACCGTGTACGTCAGGCCCATACTAGAGTATGCAGCACCAGTTTGGAACCCATACCTGGTCAAGCACGTCAAGAAATTAGACAAAGTGCTAAGGTTTGCGACAAGGTTAGTTCCAGAGCTAAGCGGAATGTCCTACGAAGAAAGGTTAAGGGGAATCGGCCTGACAACACTGGAGGACAGGAGGGTTAGGGGAGACATGATAACGACATACAAAATACTGCGTGGAATAGATAAGGTGGATAGAGACAGGATGTTCCAGAGAGGGGGCACAGAAACAAGGGGTCACAATTGGAAGTTGAAGACTCAGATGAGTCAAAGGGATGTTAGGAAGTATTTCTTTAGCCTTAGAGGTGTCAGGAAGTGGAATAATCTGGAGAGTGAAGTAGTGGAGGCAAATTATATACATATCGAACTAAAGCTGAAGGAATCCTACAGGAGACAAGAATTGCAGAAAGAACTAAAAGCCATAAAGGAAATTGAAAAAACAAACAAAATACTTCTTCTCTTATGTCAAATCTAAGGGAAAAACAACATCCTACACAGATGACAGCCAAGAAATGAGTGAGATATTAAAGTCCCAATACGACTCAGTGTTCAGCGAGCCGCTACCCAGACTAACAGTCGACAATCCAAATGAATTCTTTATGAACGAGACCCAAAATTTGGTCATCTAAAAAATCTGGGATATTATCCTAACACCACAAAACTTTGAAAAGGCATTAAATGACATGCCCATGCACTCTGCACCAGGCCCAGACTCATGGAACTCCGTGTTCATCAAAAACTGCTGTCGCGTGCCTTCAGCATTCTATGGAGAGGGAACATGGACACGGGTCATCCCACACTCACTAAAAATATAGCCCCACTCTACAAAGGCGGCAGTAAAGCAATTTCAAAGAACTACAGACCGATAACACTAACATCCCATATCATAAAAATCGTTGAAAGGGTTCTAAGAAGCAACCACCTAGATACCCATCAGTTACACAACCCAGGGCAACACGGGTTTAGAGCAGGTCGCTTCTGCCTGTCCCACCTACTGGACCACTATGACAAGGTCCTGGATGCTGCAGAGGATAAACAAAATAGAGATGCAGTATATACAGACTTTGCAAAAGCTTTCGACAAATGTGTCCATGGTGTAAAGCACACAAAATGCGTGATAAAGGAATAACAGGAAAAGTTGGTAGAACAAAGAGTAATAGTGGACAGAGTAAAGTCTGAGGCAGCTACGGTGAAAAGCTCTGTTCCACAAGGCACAGTACTCGCTCCCATTCTATTCCTCATCCTCATATCTGACATAGACAGAGATGTAAGGCATAGTTCCGTGTCTACCTTGGCGGATGACACCCGAATTACCATGGCAGTGACCTCCATTGAAGACACTGCAAAACTCCAAGCGGACATCAACCAAATCTTCAAATGGGCCACTCAAAACAATATGAAGTTCAATGAAGAGAAATTTCAACTACTCAGATATGGAAAACTTGAAGAAATTAAAACTGTATCAGTGTATACGACCAATTCTAACCATACAATAGAGCGAAAAAGTAATGTGAAGGGCCTGGGAGTGATAACGTCAGAGGATCTCACCTTCAAAGACCACAACAATATATCTACCGCATCTGCTAGGAAAATGATAGGATGGATAATGAGAACCTTCAAAACTAGGGATGCCAAGCTCATAACGATTCTCTTCAAATCTCTTGTTCTCTCTAGGCTGGAATACTGCTATTCACTAACTGCCCCCTTCAAGGCAGGCGACATTGTTGACCTGGAGAGTGTACAAAGAACTTTCACGGCACACACAAGTACGATAAGGCACCTAAATTACTAGGAATGGTTGAAGTCCCTTGATTTATATTCCCTGGAATGCAGGCGAGAGAGATACATGATAATATCCACTTGGAAAATCCTAGAGGGATTAGTACCAAACCTGCACACGAAAATCACTTCCTATGAAATCAAAAGACTCAGCAGGAGATGCAACATTCCCCCAATGAAAAGCAGGGGTGCCACGATTACACTGAGAGACAACACAATAAGTGTCCGGGGCCCAAGACTGTTCAACTGCCTCCCAGTATACATTAGGGGGATTACCAATAGACCCCTGGCTGTCTTCAAGAAGACACTGGACAGGCACCTAAAGTCAGTACCTGACCAACCGGGCTGTGGTTCGTACGTCAGTTTGCGTGCGGCCAGCAGTAACAACCTGGTTGATCAGACCCTGATCCATCACGAGGCCTGGTCTCAGATCGAGCCGCGGGGGCGTTGACCCCCGAAACCCCCTCCAGGTATACTCCAGGTATAGCTTTAAGAAGAGGTATGATAAAGCTCATTGAGCAGGGAGAGAGTGACTTAGTATCGACCAGTGAAGAGGCAGGGCCAGGAGCTATGACTCGACCCTTGCAGCCACATATAGGCGAGTACATATAGGTGAGTACACACACGCACACACACAAACAAACATACACGGTGGGTGAATACAAATAGATGAGTAGGCAGGAGCGTTCGCAACACGGCAAGTATCCATCGATAAGTGCCTTTGACAGCTGGTAACCAGTCAACACGCGCGCGCACACTACACAAATTCAACTTTGAAGACGGGACACCACCATAACTCTGTTCCTGTAACTACATACAGATACCTACACGCACTTACATTAAAACCAGCGTTCTCAGTAAACGTGGCTATTTTAGGACACCTCAAAGTGACTCACACCAAAATATGTCAACATACATGTGCTTGCCCTTGAGCTGTGTGCCACCCTTGCACCACCAGCCAGCTTTACTGTGATCCCCTGAACAATCTGCTTGGACTTCCTACTCATTTCTGCAATATTGCAAGCTGCTGAAGATGTGTTGATTGCAACACGAGAGACCTAGAGCTATCATTCAACATCCCTCGTGGTTGTTTTGCAGCTTGTATCGCTTGTTCGCGATTATATTTAGAATTCACAGAACAGGCAAAATATTCACAAACACTAATCTCAGGTCTTGGGACAAGGTACGCAGTGCTCTGCTCGCCGTACCACACTGGTCCAATACTTTGGCGTCCAGCAAACGCTAGACGTTTGGTCCAAGGCAGCCAGCCTTCAGGCACGTGGCTTTAAGCATCTCATTTCATCCCCTGCATTCATCGATGTAAGCTAAAAGCCACGTGCCTGAAGGCTGGCTGCTTTGGACCAAAACGTCTAGCGTTAGCTGGGCGCCAAGGTATTGGACCAGCGTGGTACGGTGAGCAGAGCACTGCGTACCTCTTTGTCCCAAGGTTCGTAGGTTCGAGTCTCCTTCGGCCTGAGATTAGTGTTTGTGAATATATATATATATAATATATATGTCGTGCCGATTAGGTAAAACTTGCGATTTTGGCTTAAATAGCAACGCTCACCTTGCCATATAAGACAAGTGAAAATTTGTGTATGCAATAATTTCGCTAAAATCATTCTGAACATAACGAAAAAAATATATTTCATTGTGTTTGTTTATTATTAAATTAATGTTAACGTATCTAAAATATATTTAGTTGGGTTAGGCTAAATTAAATTGCGCTTGTTGTAATAAGGTTAGGTAGGTTTTCAAAGTTTCTCTTGGTACAAAATTATAAATTCTTACATTAACATAAATGAAAAAAAATATATTTTTAAACGTATAAGAGAAAATTTTAGAAAGGACTTAATTTTAGATGAGTTCTTGCTAATTGACCAGTTTTACCTATTAGGCACGACATATATATATATATATATATATATATATATATATATATGTCGTGCCGAATATGTAAAACTGGTCAATTAGTAAGAACTCGCTTAAAATTAAGTATTTTCTAAAATTTTCTCTTATACTTTTAAAGATATATTTTTCAATTATGTTATTGTAAAAAATAATAATTTTGTACCAAAAGAACCTTAGAAAACCTTATTATAACAAGTGCAATTTAATTTAGCCTAATCCGACTTAATATATTTTAGGTAAGCTTACAATAATTTAATAAACAAACAATAAAACATTTTTTTTCGTTAGGTTCAGAATGATTTTTGCAAAATTATTGCATACATAAATTTTCGGTTACCTTATTCGGCTATTTAAGCCAAAATCGCAAGTTTTACCTATTAGGCACTACATATATATACCTCTCGATGTATATACTCTAATTTTTTTGGGAGTGGTATAAGTATTTATGGTAGGGTTTGTTGATAAAGTAGCCAGCGGGTCGAGGTAGTTAATGGGGTTTAAAGCCTATGTACTACTACATGAGGATCATTAAGGCTGCCTGTCAGCTGTTCACCACCAGTCAAGAATACTTCATTTCCTTAGACACACATTTAAAGTAAACTTTCTCAGTGTAATGTACACTGAGAGACATTAAAGTGTGTGGTGCCATGAATCTTGTGGAATGTCAGGAAATGCGTCTTCAGCACATTTACTTTATGTACAGACCCCGTGAATGATGTTGTGGTGCCTCTATATAATACTAATGATAATAATAATAATAATGTTCTATAAGTACATGTACAAGGTATACAGTACTAGCTGACATCAATGACATACTACTATATAGAAAGTCCCTTGTTATGCAGAGCATTTCCCGCAAATTAGGTCAATTTTGTCCCAGGATGCGACCCACACCAGTCCACTAACATTCAAGTTCGTATTTTACTGATGGGTGAACATGGACAGCAGGTATTTTAAGGAAACACGTCCTAATTTTTCCACCCCTACTGGGGATCGAACCACGGACCTCAGCGTGTGAGCCGAGTGCTCTAGCAGTATGAGATCCTTTACTGACGTTTCTGTGACTTGAAAAGGCCTACTGCATGGGCGAAACGCTGTCAGTAAAGGATCTCGTTACACCGCGACTGTCTTTATTTCCAGGGAGTATGTGAGACTCTTGTGTTGTTGTGGTGGCGGCGGGAGGGAAGACCTGCAGTGCGAGGAGCCAGTGTCTGTCAGAGTTAACTTCATAATCGTTATTTTGTGGAAGGCAGGGGAGAGAGAGCGTGTGTTTAATAGTAGTTACTTGTTGCCAAAGGCACTTATAGATAAACATTTGGTCTGTTGTGGGGGGAAAGTGTGTGTGTCTCAGGTGTTGGCTACACGTGTTGTTGAATCTTGTCTGGATATGGAGTTCTCGCGGCAACAGTGTTCTGTGTAATAGTTATACAGTGGGAAGACAAACCTACCTTTCTTAACCTATCATATTTTAGCATTGGAGGGGTTTCCCACTCATATTCCCCTCACAGTACGGGTTTCCCACTCATATTCTCCTCACAGTACGGGTTCCCAGTCATATTCCCCTCACAGTACGGGTTCCCAGTCATATTCCCCTCACAGTACGGGTTCCCAGTCATATTCCCCTCACAGTACGGGTTTCCCACTCATATTCCCCTCACAGTACGGGTTTCCCAGTCATATTCCCCTCACAGTACGGGTTTCCCAGTCATATTCCCCTCACAGTACGGGTTCCCAGTCATATTCCCCTCACAGTACGGGTTTCCAGTCATATTCCCTCACAGTACGTGTTTCCCAGTCATATTCTCCTCACAGTACGTGTTTCCCAGTCATATTCCCCTCACAGTACGTGTTTCCCAGTCATATTCCCCTCACAGTACGTGTTTCCCAGTCATATTCCCCTCACAGTACGTGTTTCCCAGTCATATTCTCCTCACACATGAAAGTCAGGGTAACTACATTAATCCCAGACTTCCTGGTACTCAGAAGCAGGTTTTAACATTTACGCCATTACAAAAAATTAAAGAAAGTGCATTTTTGCACTGATATGTAAACCGTATATGGCATTCCAAGAAAATGTGTTTGTGGGAAGCAGCAGCAGCAGCAGCAGCAGCAGCAGCAGCAATAATAATAATAGTAATAGTTCAGCTGCACTCTTCACCACCACATCACTCTACATTGTTTGACATGATTGTTGCTGTTGTTGCTTTTATTGTTGCATGTTGTTGGTTGGTGTTGATTGTTCTTGCTGTTGGCGATAACCATCCTGTGGGTGGTAGTCACCACATACCCATCCTGCGGGTGGTAGTCACCACATACCCATCCTGCGGGTGGTAGTCACCACATACCCATCCTGCGGGTGGTAGTCACCACATAACCATCCTGTGGGTGGTAGTCACCACATACCCATCCTGTGGGTGGTAGTCACCACATACCCATCCTGTGGGTGGTAGTTATAAGGAACTAGACCCCATCATTTGTATTAGCTAACCGAGTATAAGTGGTAATAACTATACACACAAACTGGAGAGTGAAGTAGTGGAGGCAGGATCTATACACAGCTTTAAAAAAAGGTACGATAAGGCTCTTTGAGCAGGGAGAGAGTGGACGTCGTAGCGACTAGCGAAAATGCGGGGGCAGGAGCTATGAATCGACCCCTACAATAACATATAGGTGAGTACACACACACACACACACACACACACACACACACAGACACACACACACTAGATTTTTTCAAGAAGAAACTAGATATCTTTAAGAAACTAGAGGTTTTCAAGAAGAAACTAGATATCCTAAGAAACTAGAGGTTTCAAGAAGAAACTAGATATCCTAAGAAACTAGAAGTTTTCAAGAAGAAACTAGATATCCTAAGAAACTAGAGGTTTTCAAGAAGAAACTAGATATCCTAAGAAACTAGAGGTTTTCAAGAAGAAACTAGATATCCTAAGAAACTAGAGGTTTTCAAGAAGAAACTAGATATCCTAAGAAACTAGAAGTTTTCAAGAAGAAACTAGATATCCTAAGAAACTAGAGGTTTTCAAGAAGAAACTAGATATCCTAAGAAACTAGAGGTTTTCAAGAAGAAACTAGATATCCTAAGAAACTAGAGGTTTTCAAGAAGAAACTAGATATCCTAAGAAACTAGAGGTTTTCAAGAAGAAACTAGATATCCTAAGAAACTAGAGGTTTTCAAGAAGAAACTAGATATCCTAAGAAACTAGAAGTTTTCAAGAAGAAACTAGATATCCTAAGAAACTAGAGGTTTTCAAGAAGAAACTAGATATCCTAAGAAACTAGAAGTTTTCAAGAAGAAACTAGATATCCTAAGAAACTAGAGGTTTTCAAGAAGAAACTAGATATCCTAAGAAACTAGAGGTTTTCAAGAAGAAACTAGATATCCTAAGAAACTAGAAGTTTTCAAGAAGAAACTAGATATCCTAAGAAACTAGAGGTTTTCAAGAAGAAACTAGATATCCTAAGAAACTAGAAGTTTTCAAGAAGAAACTATATATCCTTAAACTAGAGGTTTTCACGAAGAAACTAGATATCCTTAAACTAGAGGTTTCCAAGAGGAAACTAGATATCCTTAAACTAGAGGTTTTCAAGAGGAAACTAGATATCCTTAAACTAGAGGTTTTCAAGAGGAAACTTGGTCTAGTGTTTCCTTCATATTCCTTACCAGCCTAGCTGTATGCACCTGCGACCTGCTAGCACCAACAGCCTCGCTGACCAGTTATCACAGGTGGAGCTGAGACCCACCATGCACGAGGAGTGGCATGAAATGTCAATACGGTATACCAGGAGGGTATTTCGGGGGTCAACTCCCCCGCGGCCCTGTCCATGACCACTGGCTACAACAATTAACCCAAAACCTGCACTTAACAGATTGGGGCCTTATGACTACTTTTAGGTCCGTCTTGTCAAGTGAGTTGTACCTTGACAATCTGAGAATTAGACACATGTACAACATCTGGGTATCTTTATTGTAGACGTTTCGCCCTCCAGTGGCTTTATCAATACAGATTCTAGGACAAAACTTGAAGACAGTAGAACTATATTTGACTGATAAAGCCACTGGAGGGCGAAACGTCTACAATAAAGATACCCAGATGTTGCACATGTGTCTAATTTTCAGATTGTCGGCATTGTATACCATTCATGAACAACCTGACAATCCTCCCGGACTGGGTGAAACGTCGCCATAAAGTTTGTCTTCTGAGTACGGGTATAGCATGAGCCAGTAGGCCTGCTGCAGTGCTCTTTCTCTCTTATGTTGTTCTGTATAGGTAAAGCAACACTTTAGTTATAGTTAATGCTGCTCCCTGTCTATCAGGGAGCTATGTTCCCTGAGCTGACAGGGTGAAGTCTTGAAGGGTGTTTTATACACCTCTTACCCATGGTGTGGGCGGTAGTCGTCCCATACCCATGGTGTGGGCGGTAGTCGTCCCATACCCATGGTGTGGGCGGTAGTCAAAATACCACAGAAGGACATAATGGGCCCAGGGACTGGGCCTCAAAGTTTGGATAACTAAGCAAGCTACAATAGTAATGAGTTACTCTACATGTTTACATCTAGTAATCTTATTGGCATATATAGGCATATAATAATAATAAGGTAGGTCTATAGGGCGCTTGCTTACGTTCTTTATGTTTTAAAGTCCCTGGTACCCATTTAAGTGACGTGTCTTATACTCGTCAAGTTCTTTTCCAGAAAATTGGAATTGGGTGGTGTAAATATTTAGGGTATTAAACAAAGGGATTTCTTAAGCCTGATTAATCTCCCAGTTCCCAGGCACTGTATAACCCCTACTACTTTAGCACTTTTTGGTAAATAATAATATAATGTCCCTGGTGTAACAGGGATGACTTCCTGTTGGACAAGTAGCCTTTGATCCAGCCAAGAAACCCACTATTTTGTTTATTAAATATAATCGTATACACCAGCAGTGTGCTGTTTCACTATCCTGTGTGATAGTTACATTGTGGGAACACCCACTGTGTGTTGGTAATCTACTTTTTAAGATAGTTACATTGTGGGAACACCCCACGGTGTGTTGGTAACCTACTTTTTAAGATAGTTACATTGTGGGAACACCCCACGGTGTGTTGGTAACCTACTTTAAGATAGTTACATTGTGGGAACACCCCACGGTGTGTTGGTAACCTACTTTAAGATAGTTACATTGTGGGAACACCACTGCGTGGAACTACCCAACACTGTAAGATATTTTGGGAACACGCATTGAGTGCTTCTGCTCTCTCTCTCTCTCTCTCTCTCTCTCTCTCTCTCTCTCTCTCTCTCTCTCTCTCTCTTATATATTATATATATATATATATATATATATATATATATATATATATATATCATGGTCTCTGTATATCTTGTACTTCATAATCACGTTTCCTCTGGGTCTTCTCTCTTTCAGTGTTTTAAGTTTTTTTATCCTCGTTGAACATCCCTTTTAGTCGTGGGACTAGTTTCGTAGCGAATCTTTGGACTTCCTTTACCTTCTGAACTTGTCTGAGAATCTCGTTAGTAGGCAAGGAAAGTTATCCTTGGGTCAGGGTTTGTATGGTTATTCAGGGAGTTTGTTAGGTGTCAACCCAGGCTGGGTATCTCGGTGATAAAGAAACCCAATAAAACTTGCCTCTTTTAGTTTTCGGTGTTTTATGCCATTAAAATAATAATAATGACGTAAAGATTACTTGATAAATCAGGGAGTAGAAATACACTGTGTATACACCACTGTATTTACATTTGTGTATTCGATTTTCATTTACTGATCCTGAAACCGTCAATTTACATCTGGTGGTTTGTATTCTTGTTTTAGTTTTTTTTCACTGGTTTATTGATTCAACTCTCGGGAGGTAAGATAATAGTCAAGGTGCAAACACAACCTTATCCAGTTGCTGAGCTCACATATCAGTGCACACTATGAACGCCACGTTTTACAACAAGACAAAATCCGGCTGATATTTGCATTAAGCGGAGGTAAAAGAGAGGATAGGAAGAGGGTTTACCTCTGCATTGTTCCTGGGATCATTGCCCTCCTGGCCTAATGTTTGGTTAGTCAGGTTTTTGGTACTAACAGCTCTAGTGAGAAGTAGGGGAGCCGTGGGCACAGTAAGAGAATATTGTATCAACATCCTTGGGTCCAGACTATTCAGCACCCTAACAGCAGACTGGCTTAGTGTTTGGTTAGTTAGGCTTTTGGTGCTAACAACTCTAGTGAGAAGTAGGGGCGCCGTGGGCACAATAAGAGAATATTGTATCAACATCCTCCCTGGGCCCAGACTATTCAACACCCTAACAGAAGGTATCAAAAATACTACCGCAATCAGTGTAGAAGTCTTCAAGAGGAAAGTCGATAAATATATACCTTCGTAAAGTGTCAAATCAACCAGGCTGTGAAGGATATGTGGGCCAGCGGGCCGCCAGCAACAACAGCCTGGTTGACCAGACAAGCCTGGCCCAGGACCGGACTGCGGTGGTGGGAAACTTCTCGTAACACATGACAGGTATGTCACAGGTATGCAGTCCCAAGTATAACCCGCAGCTCGGCTCACCAGAAATATTTTTGAAGAATTTGGATGGAAAAACAGATAGCAGAGGAATTGGAAGTCAACACTGAAGCTATCTGCTGAGAAGAACTATCAACAACCTGAGGCTGTCTGCTGAGAAGAACTATCAACAACCTGAGGCTCTCTGCTGAGAAGAACTATCAACAACCTGAGGCTGTCTGCTGAAAAGAACTATCAACAACCTGAGGCTGTCTGCTGAGAAGAACTATCAACAACCTGAGGCTGTCTGCTGAGAAGAACTATCAACTTTGATAAAGGATTATCGTGTATTATCTAGATGTGTGAGTCACAGAGAAACAGAAGGCTCTCTTATCAAGTTCCCTCGTGGAAAGAGTCTATTGGTTATTGTTTTACACGTCAAGGGAGACTTCACAACTTGGAAAACCGGATCACATTTCCATCCATAATCAGGGACAACTAATATAAAATATAAAATGTGAATATAAATATTTTGAAAATGTGCATGAAGACAAAGCACTGTACTCACCCCGCTTGTCTTCGTCAGTCTCATGTCTAGTATCTAGACAGCGACGATACTAGAATTTGTACGAGTGGCGTCCACCGCAAGGCCTGGTCATGGACCAGGCCTCTGTCTGACCAGGTCTCGGGGGCGTTGACCCCTGAAACACCCTCCAGGTATAACTACAATAATTTGAATATCCCATAGTATGTAAAGTATTTCTGGCGGGTTTGTGGTCACAGTGGTGGCCCATGTTAACCTCCCTGTGGTGTATAGAAATATACCTAGTTGGATGAATCTTATTAGAGCCAGCTGAGTTTTAGGACTCAATCGCCATGTGTTTAAACTCCAACCGTTCCCTGGTTTGAGTGAGTTGTTAATTATTTCTGGCGCAGTATTGTGAGTTTTAGTTCTGAAGTGCTTCAAGTTCTTGATCTTTTATGTATGTTTGTTTATCCCATATTGTTTGTTACTGCTGGTGTTATATTGTTTGTTACTGTTGGTGTTATATTGTTTGTTACTGCTGGTGTTATATTGTTTGTTATTGTTGGTGTTATATTGTTTGTTACTGTTGGTGTTATATTGTTTGTTACTGCTGGTGTTATATTGTTTGTTACTGTTGGTGTTATATTGTTTGTTACTGTTGGTGTTATATTGTTTGTTACTGCTGGTGTTATATTGTTTGTTACTGTTGGTGTTATATTGTTTGTTACTGTTGGTGTTATATTGTTTGTTACTGTTGGTGTTATATTGTTTGTTACTGCTGGTGTTATATTGTTTGTTACTGTTGGTGTTATATTGTTTGTTACTGCTGGTGTTATATTGTTTGTTATTGTGGTGTTATATTGTTTGTTACTGTTGGTGTTATATTGTTTGTTACTGCTGGTGTTATATTGTTTGTTACTGTTGGTGTTATATTGTTTGTTACTGTGGTGTTATATTGTTTTTACTGTGGTGTTATATTGTTGTTACTGCTGGTGTTATATTGTTTGTTACTGTTGGTGTTATATTGTTTGTTACTGTTGGTGTTATATTGTTTGTTACTGCTGGTGTTATATTGTTTGTTACTGTTGGTGTTATATTGTACTGTTGTTTGTTACTGCTGGTGTTATATTGTTTGTTACTGCTGGTGTTATATTGTTTGTTACTGCTGGTGTTATATTGTTTGTTACTTTTGGTGTTATATTGTTTGTTACTGCTGGTGTTATATTGTACTGTTGATGTTACTGCTGGTGTTATATTGTTTGTTACTGCTGGTGTTATATTGTACTGTTGTTTGTTACTGCTGGTGTTATATTGTTTGTTACTGCTGGTGTTATATTTGTTACTGTTGGTGTTATATTGTTTGTTACTGCTGGTGTTATATTTGTTACTGTTGGTGTTATATTGTTTGTTACTGTTGGTGTTATATTGTTTGTTACTGTTGGTGTTATATTGTTTGTTACTGCTGGTGTTATATTGTTTGTTACTGTTGGTGTTATATTGTTTGTTACTGTTGGTGTTATATTGTTTGTTACTGTTGGTGTTATATTGTTTGTTACTGTTGGTGTTATATTGTTTGTTACTGTTGGTGTTATATTGTTTGTTACTGCTGGTGTTATATTGTTTGTTACTGTTGGTGTTATATTGTTTGTTACTGTTGGTGTTATATTGTTTGTTACTGTTGGTGTTATATTGTTTGTTACTGTTGGTGTTATATTGTTTGTTACTGCTGGTGTTATATTGTTTGTTACTGTTGGTGTTATATTGTTTGTTACTGCTCCTGCCTCGCTCAACTACTGGACTATTATGACAGGTCTTGGGTGTAATGGAAGACAAAAATAAATTGCAGATAATAAAAATGGTTATAACTATGACCATAATTTTTAAATGGGTGGAGGGGTAAGCCAGTGGAAGGCCTCGGTCTGAGAACCAAAAGCTCCAGCTGTGGGTCATCATATAACTAAGACCCGCGTCAGGAAACACTTGTCCTGTTTCCTGACAAACTTTACCTAACCTAACGTAAGTGTTATTATGTGCTTGAATTAGTATTGATAAAGCCACTGGAGGGCGAAACGTCTACAAATAAAGATACTCAGATGTTGCACATGTCTGATTTGTCTAATTTTTCATTGTTTTGCCCTATATTTAGTCTCCTTCCCTATGACTATTTTCCTCTCCTGCCTCTTTTCTGCCCTCCTTTTTCCATGCCTCCTTTCTCTGATTCTTCTTGCTCCTTGCCTTACTTTCCCTTGCCTGCTTCCTGTCAGTGGTTGTGGTTGTTTTGATGGTTGTGATTGTGGTTGTGGTGGTGAGTAGTGGATGTGGTTGTGGTTGTTTTGATGGTGGTTGTGATTGTGGTGGTGGTGGAAGTTTTGGTTGAGGTGGTGGTGGAGAGAGGTGGTCGTAGTTGTGGTGGTGGTGAGTGGTTGTGGTGGTATTGATGGCTATGGTTATGGTGGTGGTGGTGACGGAGAGTGGTCGTGCGTCGCCTTCACTTCCCTCGTCTTCTTGACGCAAGCACTGTCCTTCGAGCTTCAAGTGCGGCTTTTTGTGTGCCCTGTGTTGCCCGTGGTGCTGCCTGTCGCCCACGCTGCTGCTGCTGCTGCCCGCCGCCTCATCTAGAATGCCGAACACATGGAAATGCACACGGATACATTTCACTTAAGACAGATTTTCTAAATCTTTTCGATCCGGGGCCCAAGACTGTTCAACATCCTCCCACCATAACAGCCTGGCTGATCAGGCCCTGATCCACAGAGAAGCCTGGTCAAGGACTGGGCCGCGGGGGCGTTGACCCCCGGAACACCCTCCAGGTATACTCCAGGTTCTGCAAATGCATGTATTGAAAGTGATTAAGGTCCCAGGACCGATAGGTCTTCAGTGAGGGTGTCTTGAGATGCATTCATCAGATAAGAACTGTTTAACATCAGGAGTTTGAGGTAATCAGTCCCTCAACCTTGAATACATCGACTCCATGCTGAGGGACTGATTACCTTAAACTCCTTCTGATCTTCAACAATTCTTATATGTAATGAACAGAGGAAGGCACTGTGGGGCGAAACGTTTCCACAATAAAGCTACCCAAGTCTTGCACATGTGTGTAAGTCATCAACCAGTTATCTACATTTCCCCTCTTGTTATAGTCAGTCATTTATTTACCTTGTTGCTACGAGTACCTTACACATGACCGGTTTAGCAAGACCCGTAAGGAAACACTACGACATATTCAATATTAAAATGGAATACCGACACGTTGATAAGATACATGTACAACAGTTAGGTATCTTTTATTTCGAATATTCGGCAAGAAGATTCCTCACTGTTGTACATGGTCCTTACTTATCAACATTAGAAAACGTCAGGGTCCCAGGACCGAAACGTTTTGTAATAAATGTGTCCTAGTGTTTGCTCACGTGTCTTTCTAAACCATTTTGTGGGTATCTATTACCAAGGTTTATATACCATACCTAGCATTGAAGCTAGGTTACCATGAGCATAGTTCTGCTTCTCTGGCCACAGCTAGGTAAGACGGCCAGTGGCGGAGAAATTTAGCAAAAAAAGGAGACCCTTAATCATTGCAACATTTCATCCACAAGTCTCTTGCAGGCCGAAACGTTGCAACAATAAAACAGCGGCCTTTTGCGGTACATATTTTCTTTGCAACACTTGTCGACTCCCAGGAATACACCAGTTATAAATAACAAAAAAGGCACAATACCGTGCCTTTAAGGTAGCCATTAAGGTAGCCAAGCAACTGGTGTATACACACACAACCCGGACCGAAACGTCGTCGTAAGCTCCTCTCTTTTTATATGTGCGGGTTGTGTGTGTATACACCAGTTGCTTGGCTACCTTAATGCGTGTGTGAGGAAAATTGTTTTAGAAATCGAC
The DNA here is from genome assembly GCA_009830355.1 of Cherax destructor. Taxonomy (NCBI): domain Eukaryota; kingdom Metazoa; phylum Arthropoda; class Malacostraca; order Decapoda; family Parastacidae; genus Cherax; species Cherax destructor. Next base: position 128,659 of record WNWK01004080.1, read on the forward strand.
AAGTATTGGACTGATGAGGCTGCTGGCTCTGGCGACACGTTTCCTCAGTAAACCTTTCCAAATGTTGCACAAGTGTCCCATTCCTCTACCTTTGATATACCTTTGGCGGGTTTCTGGAGGTTTTCCAGCTCCCGCAGTCCGGTCGTGGGCCAGGCGTGTGTCTGACGTGTCTAGCACCAAAGGTGCGCTGGGACCCCTCCCTCTTTTTCTTCTCCTTGACTCTTCTTGTTTCTTATGATGAGGTACAAATAACCACATCACCTCCAGTGGGTGTCAGTGGGCTGCTGTCTCTGTGCTTCTCTTCACCCCCAGCCAAGCTACAAGTGCCCTTAGCACAGCTTTATTAATGTAAAAAAAAACATGGAACGGGTGGGATTGGAACCCATGGCGATCGTTTTATTTCAATTTCGTGAGTATTAATGTATTTTTAACGGTAAGATAAGATTTTGTTCGGATTTTGTAGGGTTAGCCACCCAGGATAACTCAAGAAAGTCAGTGCGTCATCGAGGGACTTGTCTGTCTTATTTCCATTGTGGTCCTTCAATCTTGTCCCCCAGGATGCCACCCATAACAGTCGACTAACACATAGGTACCTAATTGCTTGGTGAACGGGGACATCAGGTGTAAGTAAACACGCTGGAAATAAATGGTATAACATACCGACACAATGGAAAAATAAACACACAAGCAGTATAATGTGATCCTTTATTGACAACGTTTCGCCCACGCAGTGGGCTTTATCAAGTCACAGAACAATCTGATCTGTTTGTGACTCGATAAAGCCCACTGCGTGGGCGAAACGTTGTCAATAAAGGATCACATTATACTGCTTATGTGTTTATTTTTCCACTATAATCTACCTTGTCCATAATTACTATCACATTTGCTTTGTTTGGTAAGGTGAAGTCCAGGATCTTTTCTTAATTCATGGTATAACTTAACAAATCTTTGAGGACAATTGTTGTTGTAGAGGTGTGAGCTTTGTAACACAATTGTGTTGTAGAGGTGTGAGCTTTGTAACACAATTGTGTTGTAGAGGTGTGAGCTTTGTAACACGTCCTCAAACCCACGACCTGTGAGTTTCCGGACTCACCTGCCAAGAGTTCAGACCCCACCCATTCCCTGATTTGAAGCCTTAGATTTCAATCATCGCCCGGGACTATCCCTTTGATCCGCGGAATGGGAAATTACCTCCATTTCCCCGGATCAAGAACCCTTCACCAACATCATTTACTATAGCATTAAGCGTTGAATGACCTTTAGGTGTGATGGTTGTGTATATTTTGAGAACTTCATGGGGTGAGTGGAGGGTCCGCCATGATGGATGCTGGGAGAGCAGAGCCAGGGATAGAAGGTAAGAGGGTGTAGAATGCATGGAAACCTGAAGGATGCTGCCTTTGTGAGAGACTACAACAAGGCTAGGGGAGTTATGGGATGGCTATAGACTGCGGGGTACTCGATTGTGAGGAGGGGGGATAGACGAGCCTGGAAAATGGCCGGGCTTATCCGGGAGTAGAAAGACTCTCGAAACTCATCAAAGGTATATGTCAATGGATAGTGAAGGTGGAAGGTGCTGGTATGGCTGTAGAGGATAGAGTAAGGAATAGGGAAGAGCGTTATGGGATGGTTATACACTACTACACGCAAGGTTAGGCCACTAAAACTCTACACGCAAGGTTAGGCCACTAAAACTCTACACGCAAGGTTAGGCCAATAAAACTCTACACGCAAGTTTAGGCCACTAAAACTCTACATGCAAGGTTAGACCACTAAAACTCTACACGCAAGGTTAGGCCAATAAAACTCTACACGCAAGTTTAGGCCAATAAAACTCTACATGCAAGGTTAGGCCAATAAAACTCTACACGCAAGTTTAGGCCACTAAAACTCTACACGCAAGGTTAGACCACTAAAACTCTACACGCAAGGTTAGGCCAATAAAACTCTACACGCAAGTTTAGGCCACTAAAACTCTACATGCAAGGTTAGGCCACTAAAACTCTACATGCAAGGTTAGGCCACTAAAACTCTACATGCAAGGTTAGGCCACTAAAACTCTACATGCAAGGTTAGGCCACTAAAACTCTACACGCAAGGTTAGACCACTAAAACTCTACACGCAAGGTTAGGCCACTAAAACTCTACACGCAAGGTTAGACCACTAAAACTCTACACGCAAGGTTAGGCCACTAAAACTCTACACGCAAGGTTAGACCACTAAAACTATACACGCAAGGTTAGGCCACTAAAACTCTACACGCAAGGTTAGGCCACTAAAACTCTACACGCAAGGTTAGGCCACTAAAACTCTACACGCAAGGTTAGGCCACTAAAACTCTATACGCAAGGTTAGGCCACTAAAACTCTATACGCAAGGTTAGGCCACTAAAACTCTACACGCAAGGTTAGGCCACTAAAACTCTATACGCAAGGTTAGGCCACTAAAACTCTATACGCAAGGTTAGGCCACTAAAACTCTATACGCAAGGTTAGGCCACTAAAACTCTATACGCAAGGTTAGGCCACTAAAACTCTACACGCAAGGTTAGGCCACTAAAACTCTATACGCAAGGTTAGGCCACTAAAACTCTATACGCAAGGTTAGGCCACTAAAACTCTACACGCAAGGTTAGGCCACTAAAACTCTACACGCAAGGTTAGGCCACTAAAACTCTATACGCAAGGTTTGGCCACTAAAACTCTACACGCAAGGTTAGACCACTAAAACTCTACACGCAAGGTTAGGCCACTAAAACTCTACACGCAAGGTTAGACCACTAAAACTCTACACGCAAGGTTAGACCACTAAAACTCTACACGCAAGGTTAGGCCACTAAAACTCTACACGCAAGGTTAGGCCACTAAAACTCTACATGCAAGGTTAGGCCACTAAAACTCTACATGCAAGGTTAGGCCACTAAAACTCTACACGCAAGGTTAGGCCACTAAAACTCTACACGCAAGGTTAGGCCACTAAAACTCTACATGCAAGGTTAGGCCACTAAAACTCTACACGCAAGGTTAGGCCACTAAAACTCTACAAGCAAGGTTAGGCCACTAAAACTCTACACGCAAGGTTAGGCCACTAAAACTCTACACGCAAGGTTAGGCCACTAAAACTCTACATGCAAGGTTAGGCCACTAAAACTCTACACGCAAGGTTAGGCCACTAAAACTCTACATGCAAGGTTAGGCCACTAAAACTCTACACGCAAGGTTAGGCCACTAAAACTCTACAAGCAAGGTTAGGCCACTAAAACTCTACATGCAAGGTTAGGCCACTAAAACTCTACATGCAAGGTTAGGCCACTAAAACTCTACATGCAAGGTTAGGCCACTAAAACTCTACACGCAAGGTTAGGCCACTAAAACTCTACAAGCAAGGTTAGGCCACTAAAACTCTACACTGCAAGGTTAGGCCACTAAAACTCTACAGCAAGGTTAGACCACTAAAACTCTACACGCAAGGTTAGGCCACTAAAACTCTACACGCAAGGTTAGGCCACTAAAACTCTACAAGCAAGGTTAGGCCACTAAAACTCTACATGCAAGGTTAGGCCACTAAAACTCTACACGCAAGGTTAGCCACTAAAACTCTACAAGCAAGGTTAGGCCACTAAAACTCTAATGCAAGGTTAGGCCACTAAAACTCTACACGCAAGGTTAGGCCACTAAAACTCTACAAGCAAGGTTAGGCCACTAAAACTCTACACGCAAGGTTAGGCCACTAAAACTCTACACGCAAGGTTAGGCCACTAAAACTCTACAAGCAAGGTTAGGCCACTAAAACTCTACACGCAAGGTTAGGCCACTAAAACTCTACACGCAAGGTTAGGCCACTAAAACTCTACACGCAAGGTTAGGCCACTAAAACTCTACATGCAAGGTTAGGCCACTAAAACTCTACACGCAAGGTTAGGCCACTAAAACTCTACACGCAAGGTTAGGCCACTAAAACTCTACACGCAAGGTTAGGCCACTAAAACTCTACACGCAAGGTTAGGTACAGAAGAAGAAAACGGGTTACTGAATTGCTTAAAAACACAAATATGTTGCAACAGAGGAAAGATAATCTTAGGCGAGAGATCACTGAATTAGAGCAAAACTTAGGATGTCATACATAACAGAAGAAGTACAAAGGGAACAAAGGGACATACAGGATATTGCAAGAAACCCAAAATATATTTATTCCTATGCAAAATCCAAGCTAAGAACTACCTGTAGAATTGGACAATTATTGAGAGGAGATTCGTATACTGACGATGAACAGGAAATGAGCGAAATCCTAAAAGAACAGTATGAGTCGGTATTCATCAACCCACTAAAGGACAGCAATGTAGAAAATACAAAAATATTTTTCACTCCAGCAGAAGGCCGCGCAGACCAACTTAAATGGGTAAGTTGAGTTTTCAGAGCTTGTTGCTTGGGTGGCATTGTGAATTGAATTGGGTTGGGCAAGTATCCTGTTGGTGGGATGAATTGTGAAAGGCCTGCCTAGTGTGGGCCTGCTGCAGTGTTCCTCCTTTCTTATGTTCTTATGTTAACTGACATTAGTACAAATCCCATAGATTTCGAAAAAGAAATGGACAACATGCCCACTCACTCAGCACCTGGACCAGATTCATGAAATGCTCTATTTATAAAGAAGTGCAAAGTACCACTAGCACGAGCCCTCAGTATTCTTTGGAGAAAGAGCTTAGATCTAGGTGAAATATCGTAGGCCTTAAAGAGTGCAGACATAGCTCCTTTACATATGGGAGGTAGTAGAGCACTAGCTAAAAATTGCAGACCAGTAGCCCTGAAAAACCATACCACGGGTGAGGTTCGAATCCGAGGTCAGAGAGTCTCAAAACTCCAGACCGTCGAGTCTGGATTTCGCGGGTTCGAACCCCACCCGTGGTATGGTTTGTTTGCAATCGTATCATTACGATTTCGTGAGTCAGTATCCCTAACTTCTCACATTATAAAAATCTTTGAAAGAGTGATGAGACGGCACATTACAAACTTCATGGACCAGCACAACCAACATAACCCGAACCAGCATGGCTTTAGAGCGGGACGATCATGCCTGTCACAGCTGCTGAACCATTATGACAGAATTACGGAGGCTTTGGAAGACGACCAAAACGCAGATGTGATTTACACAGTTTTTGCAAAGGCGTTTGACAAATACGATCATGGAGTGATAGCGCACAAAATGAGGGCCATGGGCATTACGGGGAAGGTAGGCAGATGGATTTTCAGGTTCCTAACACATAGAACACAAAAAGTAGTAGTGAACAGAGGAACATCCAGCATCAGCGAGGTCAAAAGCTCAGTGCCCCAAGGCACTGTCCTGGCACCTCTGCTGTTTCTTATCCTCATAGCAGACATAGATAAAAACACCCGTCACACTTTTGTATCATCATTTGCAGATGACACTAAAATAAGCATGAAAGTCACTACGGTAGAGGACACTGAAAAATTACAGGAGGACATAAGTAGGGTTTTCCAGTGGGCAGTGGAGAACAACATGACGTTCAATGGTGATAAGTTTCAGCTGCTTAGGTATGGAAAAAATGAAGAACTCAAAAGAAACACTATATACAAAACTCAAGAGGGTCACCACATAGAACGAAATGAACACGTAAAAGACCTGGGAATAATTATGTCAGCTGACCTTTTTTTTAAGGAACATAAGACAAAGATCACGACAGCCAGGAAGATGACGGGGTGGGTATTGAGATCTTTCAAAACAAGGGAAATAATGCCGATGGTGACACTATTCAAATCGCTAGTGCTCCCTCACTTAGAATACTGCTCAGTGCTGACGGCCCCGTTCAGGGCAGGAGAAATATCAGAGCTGGAACAAATTCAGAGATCATTTACGGCTCACATTGAGCCAGTAAAGCACCTAAATTACTGGGAACGCCTTCAAGTCTTGAAAATGTACTCATTGGAGCGGAGGAGAGAGATATACATGATAATATATACCTGGAAAGTACTCGAGGGCCTGGTCCAAAATCTTCACACTGTCATAACAACATACTGGAGTGAGAGATATGGGAGGAAGTGTAAAATAAACCAAGTGAGGAGCAGGGGTGCGGTGGGGACAATACGGGAACACTGTATTAACATCCGGGGTCCTAGACTATTCAACATCTTACCAGAAGATATCAGAAACACGGCTGGAACCAGTGTAGAAGCCTTCAAGAGGAAACTGGACAAGTATCTTCACCAGGTGCCAGATCAACCAGGCTGTGATGGATATGTGGGGCAGTGGGCCTTCAGTAGCAACAGCCTGGTTGACCAGGCAAGCACCAGACGAGCCTGGCCCATGGTCGGGCTCCGAGAGTAGTGAAACTCTCGAAACTCTTCAAAGGTATGTCAAAGGTATATACTACTTAAACTCTACACGCAAGGTTAGGTCACTAAAACTCTACACGCAAGGTTAGGTCTCTACACGCAAGGTTAGGTCTCTACACAAACTCTACACGTAAGGTTAGGTCACTACACAAACTCTACACGTAAGGTTAGGTCACTACACAAACTCTACACGTAAGGTTAGGTCACTACACAAACTCTACACGTAAGGTTAGGTCACTCAACCTACACTACAGATACATTTGTAGTGTTTCCAGGTCTACTTGTGTTTGTATTCTCGTTAGTTTCACATCATGGAACTTGGGTACCATTGAAAATGGGTTGGGCAAATATTTTTGTTAGTATGACTCACGAAATCATAATAACACGACTGCAAATAAACCACGGTACGGGTGGGGATCGAACTCACGGCAAGTTAGTCGTAAAACTCCAGGGGAGGTTAGCATGGGCCCCAGTGGGGCCCCTCCTAACCTCCATATGGTGTACAAATATACCTAGTTGGATGCAGCTTATTGTAGGCAGCTGGCCCAGTGGCTTACGCATTGGCCTGGTGTTTTACGACTCACTTGCCGTGAGTTCGATCCCCACCCGTACTGTGTTTTTTTTGTTAGGTTTGGGTTTGAGAAAGACCTGCTTAATATGGGCCAGTAGACCTGCTGTAGTGTTCCTCCTTTCTTATGTTCTTATTCACGAACAGGGACATCGCTGCCTTTATTTCTTCTGTCAGGTCGTTTACATACAATAGAAACAGTACTGGTCCAAGTACTAATCCTCGAGGGACCCCACACGTCACACATACCCATTCTGACATTTCTATCCTGGAACTAACTTGTTGCTTCCTTCCTGTTAAGGATTCCTTCATCCACTCTAGTGCTTTCCCAGTTATCCCTGCCAATTCCTCTAGTTTTTGTGCTGGTCTCTTATGAGGTATTGTATCGACCGCCTTCTTACAGTCCACAAATGTACAGTCCACCCACCCCTTCTCTCTCCTGCCTAACTTTCGTTACCGTGTGTGTGTGTACTGTACACACATTAGGGGGGGCCTGCGTCATCAGTTGCAGCATTGTCCAGAGTGAACAAATATTCGTGTACACTGCTGAACATAGTTCTCTCCCCGAATTTCACCCCCGCCTTCACAACACCCTTCCCTCCCCCACCCCAGCACACATATCTACCAGTGTTGTCTGTCTTGATCTACTAAAACCACCCTGGTGTCACCCAACTAGGAAGACACCATTGTCTAGCGTTCTTGGTGTCACACAGCTAGGAAGATACCATTGCCTAGTGTTCTGGTGTCACACAGCTAGGAAGATAACATTGCCTAGTGTTCTTGGTGTCACACAGATAGGAAGATACCATTGTCTAGTGTTCTTGGTGTCACCCAGCTAGGAAGACACCATTGTCTAGTGTTCTGGTGTCACACAGCTAGGAAGATACCATTGTCTAGTGTTCTTGGTGTCACACAGCTAGGAAGACACCATTGTCTAGTGTTCCGGTGTCACCCAGCTAGGAAGATACCATTGTCTAGTGTTCTTGGTGTCACACAGCTAGGAAGATACCATTGCCTAATGTTCTTGGTGTCACACAGCTAGGAAGATACCATTGTCTAGTGTTCCTAGTGTCACCCAGGTAAGAACACACCATGGCCTAGTGTTCCTGGTGTCACCCAGCTAAGAACACACCATGGTCTAGTGTTCCTAGTGTCACCCAGGTAAGAACACACCATGATCTAGTGTTCCTGGTGTCACCCAGGTAAGAACACACCATGGTCTAGTGTTTCTGGTGTCACCCAGGTAAGAACACACCATGGTCTAGTGTTTCTGGTGTCACCCAGGTAAGAACACACCATGGTCTAGTGTTTCTGGTGTCACCCAGGTAAGAACACACCATGGTCTAGTGTTGCTGGTGTCACCCAGGTAAGAACACACCATGGCCTAGTGTTCCTGGTGTCACCCAGGTAAGAACACACCATGATCTAGTGTTTCTGGTGTCACCCAGGTAAGAACACACCATGGCCTAGTGTTTCTGGTGTCACCCAGGTAAGAACACACCATGGCCTAGTGTTTCTGGTGTCACCCAGGTAAGAACACACCATGGTCTAGTGTTGCTGGTGTCACCCAGGTAAGAACACACCATGGTCTAGTGTTCCTAGTGTCACCCAGCTAAGAACACACCATGGCCTAGTGTTTCTGGTGTCATCCAGCTAAAAACACACCATGGTCTAGTGTTTCTGGTGTCACCCAGGTAAGAACACACCATGGTCTAGTGTTTCTGGTGTCACCCAGGTAAGAACACACCATGGTCTAGTGTTGCTGGTGTCACCCAGGTAAGAACACACCATGGCCTAGTGTTTCTGGTGTCACCCAGGTAAGAACACACCATGGTCTAGTGTTGCTGGTGTCACCCAGGTAAGAACACACCATGGCCTAGTGTTCCTGGTGTCACCCAGGTAAGAACACACCATGATCTAGTGTTTCTGGTGTCACCCAGGTAAGAACACACCATGGCCTAGTGTTTCTGGTGTCACCCAGGTAAGAACACACCATGGCCTAGTGTTTCTGGTGTCACCCCAGGTAAGAACACACCATGGTCTAGTGTTGCTGGTGTCACCCAGGTAAGAACACACCATGGTCTAGTGTTCCTAGTGTCACCCAGCTAAGAACACACCATGGCCTAGTGTTTCTGGTGTCATCCAGCTAAAAACACACCATGGTCTAGTGTTTCTGGTGTCACCCAGCTAAGAACACACCATGGTCTAGTGTTTCTGGTGTCACCCAGGTAAGAACACACCATGGTCTAGTGTTGCTGGTGTCACCCAGGTAAGAACACACCATGGCCTAGTGTTTCTGGTGTCACCCAGGTAAGAACACACCATGGTCTAGTGTTTCTGGTGTCACCCAGGTAAGAACACACCATGGTCTAGTGTTTCTGGTGTCACCCAGGTAAGAACACACCATGGCCTAGTGTTTCTGGTGTCACCCAGGTAAGAACACACCATGGTCTAGTGTTGCTGGTGTCACCCAGGTAAGAACACACCATGGTCTAGTGTTTCTGGTGTCATCCAGCTAAAAACACACCATGGTCTAGTGTTTCTGGTGTCACCCAGGTAAGAACACACCATGGTCTAGTGTTTCTGGTGTCACCCAGGTAAGAACACACCATGGTCTAGTGTTGCTGGTGTCACCCAGGTAAGAACACACCATGGCCTAGTGTTTCTGGTGTCACCCAGGTAAGAACACACCATGGCCTAGTGTTTCTGGTGTCACCCAGGTAAGAACACACCATGGTCTAGTGTTGCTGGTGTCACCCAGGTAAGAACACACCATGGTCTAGTGTTTCTGGTGTCACCCAGGTAAGAACACACCATGGTCTAGTGTTTCTGGTGTCACCCAGGTAAGAACACACCATGGTCTAGTGTTTCTGGTGTCACCCAGGTAAGAACACACCATGGTCTAGTGTTGCTGGTGTCACCCAGGTAAGAACACACCATGGCCTAGTGTTCCTGGTGTCACCCAGGTAAGAACACACCATGATCTAGTGTTTCTGGTGTCACCCAGGTAAGAACACACCATGGCCTAGTGTTTCTGGTGTCACCCAGGTAAGAACACACCATGGTCTAGTGTTGCTGGTGTCACCCAGGTAAGAACACACCATGGTCTAGTGTTCCTAGTGTCACCCAGCTAAGAACACACCATGGCCTAGTGTTTCTGGTGTCATCCAGCTAAAAACACACCATGGTCTAGTGTTTCTGGTGTCACCCAGGTAAGAACACACCATGGTCTAGTGTTTCTGGTGTCACCCAGGTAAGAACACACCATGGTCTAGTGTTGCTGGTGTCACCCAGGTAAGAACACACCATGGCCTAGTGTTTCTGGTGTCACCCAGGTAAGAAACACACCATGGTCTAGTGTTTCTGGTGTCACCCAGGTAAGAACACACCCCCCCCCCCCCCCCCCCCCTTTTTTTTTTTTTTTTTTTTTTTTTTTTTTCACCCAGGTAAGAACACACCATGGTCTAGTGTTGCTGGTGTCACCCAGGTAAGAACACACCATGGTCTAGTGTTTCTGGTGTCATCCAGCTAAAACACACCATGGTCTAGTGTTTCGGTGTCACCCAGGTAAGAACACACCATGGTCTAGTGTTGCTGTGTCACCCAGGTAAGAACACACCATGGTCTAGTGTGCTGGTGTCTCAGGTAAGATGCACACCATGGTCTGTGTTGCTGGTGTCACCCAGGTAAGAACACACCATGGTCTAGTGTTGCTGGTGTCACCCAGCTGGGATGACATGAGTGTCTTGTGTTTTTGTGTGGCTGGTGTGAGGATGAGAAGAGCAGAGACAAGATAGTGCCTTGGAACTGACCTTTTACTGTGCTCCGATTGAAGATTGTTTGGTTTACTGTCGCTCTTGGTGATACCTTGTGATGCCCTTGTGAAGCCCTTGTGTTACCTTCGTGATACCTTTATGATGCCCTTGTGTTACCTTCGTGATACCTTTATGATGCCCTTGTGTTTTTTGGTAATATTTTTGTGTTATCTTGGTGATACTCTTGTGTTATCTTGGTGATACTCTTTTGTTATCTTGGTGATACTCTTGTGTTATCTTGGTGATACTCTTTTGTTATCTTGGTGATACTCTTGTGTTATCTTGGTGATACTCTTTTGTTATCTTGGTGATACTCTTGTGTTATCTTGGTGATACTCTTTTGTTATCTTGGTGATACTCTTGTGTTATCTTGGTGATACTCTTTTGTTATCTTGGTGATACTCGTGTTACCTTTGTGATACCTTTGTTATCTTTGTGATACCCTTGTGTTATCATTGTGATACCCTTGTGTTATCATTGTGATACCCCTGTGTTACCTTTGTGTTACATTTGCGAGACTCTTGTGTTACCTTTGTGTTACATTTTCGTCTCACTTCTTGAAGAACTTTCGTAAATAAAAACACTTGATCCGTATACCTTGTCTTCTAGTGTCTTTAATAAAATGTAATTTTAAATTTTGGAAGGCAGGAGCGACCTGCTCTTAACCCATGCTGCCCTGCATTGTGCAGTTGTTACACTGTATCAAATTGCTAATCAACAGGTGGCCTGGTGGCTAGAGCTCTCGCTTCACACGCCGAGGGTCGGGTTTGATTCCCGGCGAGGGTAGAAATATTATGCATGTTTCCTTACACTGGTTGTCTGTGTTCCCCATTAGTAAAATGGGTACCTGGGTGTTAGTGGACTGGTGTAGGTCGCATCCTGGGACAAAACTGACCTAATTTGTCGAAATGTCTGCATAACAAGGGTTTTTCAATATAGTAGTATGTCATGATGTCAGCTAGGACTGTATACCCGTACAAAGATTTTCATCATGTGTAAAGTTAGAGCTGTTAGTGTTAAGTTTTGTGATTGTTTTATCGCCACCTACGTGAAGCGGGACATTATCAGTGATTTTTGATAATAACTGTGGGATGACACCTGTGTCCAGGCTCTTTGTCCATAAAATACTTTATAAAGACCCGTTATAGTTTTTTTTTTTTTTTTTTGCTATTTCTGGTCCTGGAGCAGAGTGCATGGCCGTGTTGTCGATGGCTTCTTCAAAGTCAGCAGAAATTGCGAAGATGTCGGTAGTGTTTTGAGTATCACTCGTGAAAAATTCGTTATGGTTTCACTCTGTAGTACGAAATTGTTATAAATGTTGGTTTATGTCACTGACTCTCTCTCTCTCTCTCTCTCTCTCTCTCTCTCTCTCTCTCTCTCCTCTCTCTCTACCTCTCTACTCTCACACTCATCATGAAACACTCTACTACACTCTGTAACCTCACAACCATCATGAAACAACTCTACTCACACTTGTAACCTAGCAACAACCATCATGAAACAAACTCTACTACACTTGTAACCTAGCAACAACCATCATGAAACAAACTCTACTACACTTGTAACCTAGCAACAACCATCATGAAACAAACTCTACTACACTTGTAACCTAGCAACAACCATCATGAAACACTCTACTACACTTGTAACCTAGCAACAACCATCATGAAACAAACTCTACTACACTTGTAACCTAGCAACAACCATCATGAAACAAACTCTACTACACTTGTAACCTAGCAACAACCATCATGAAACACTCTACTACACTTGTAACCTAGCAACAACCATCATGAAACACTCTACTACACTTGTAACCTAGCAACAACCATCATGAAACACTCTACTACACTTGTAACCTAGCAACAACCATCATGAAACAACTCTACTACACTTGTAACCTAGCAACAACCATCATGAAACAAACTCTACTACACTTGTAACATAGCAACAACCATCATGAAACACTCTACTACACTTGTAACTAGCAACAACCATCATGAAACACTCTACTACACTTGTAACATAGCAACAACCATCATGAAACAAACTCTACTACACTTGTAACCTAGCAACAACCATCATGAAACAAACTCTACTACACTTGTAACCTAGCAACAACCATCATGAAACAAACTCTACTACACCTGTAACCTAGCAACAACCATCATGAAACAAACTCTACTACACTGTAACCTAGCAACAACCATCATGAAACAAACTCTACTACACTTGTAACCTAGCAACAACCATCATGAAACAAACTCTACTACACTTGTAACCTAGCAACAACCATCATGAAACACTCTACTACACTTGTAACCTAGCAACACCATCATGAAACAAACTCTACTACACTTGTAACTAGCAACAACCATCATGAAACAAACTCTACTACACTTGTAACTAGCAACAACCATCATGAAACAAACTCTACTACACTTGTAACATAGCAACAACCATCATGAAACAAACTCTACTACACTTGTAACATAGCAACAACCATCATGAAACAAACTCTACTACACTTGTAACATAGCAACACCATCATGAAACAAACTCTACTACACTTGTAACATAGCAACACCATCATGAAACACTCTACTACACTTGTAACATAGCAACAGCCATCATGAAACAAACTCTACTACATTGTAACATAGCAACACCATCATGAAACAAATCTACTACACTTGTAACTAGAACAACATCATGAAACAAACTCTACACACTTTAACCTAGCAACAACCATAATGAAACACTCTACTACACTTGTAACATAGCAACAACCATCATGAAACACTCTACACACTTGTAACATAGCAACAACCATCATGAAACACTCTACTACACTTGTAACATAGCAACAACCACAAAATGTTGGCTGACCCAGGATAAGTTGTATAAGCCGTATTCAACTACATTACTAAGCATTATAGTTCTAAAGTTTATTGGAGAGGCCAGCCATGCATCCTTACACACACACACACTCAGCCTGTGTAAGGACTTAGGGACTACGTCCGCATATTTTAAATCTTGCGGAGGTCTCCTGAAGCCACGCTCATTCACCATTAGTACACTGAGACACTGTGCTGACAGCACTTTGCATTTATTTGTAAATGCGAAGTTCCAGGAATCATGGCCTGGTCTACAAGTGTACTGGCACGTTGTCAGTGTTGTGTTTTTAGCAAGTGGGTGAATCAGTGTAGCCTGTTAGTGCAGGATGTACAACCCACCTGCAGATATGTTTACACTCTGGGGTAAAAGATACCCATATTTCTCTGTTATATTCCATCACACAGGATGGATTACCCTGTTATATTACATCACACAGGATGGATTTCCTGTTATATTACATCACACAACATGGGTCACATACAATGTTGAAATGTGTTAACCTGTGCTGGGAGACTTCAGTAGTTGCAATGATGATATTGTTGACTAACTTATGGTGTAGCACACTGGGTGTAGTAGTGGTGAGTTGACCAACTTGTGGTTTAGTAGAATTTTCATTCTGTTCATTGTTTGCCCGTTTTTTCTAACAGGTTAAACATGATACTGTGTTAGTGTAGACTCATCTAACACCACAGACATGATACTGTGTTACTGTAGACTCATCTAACACCCCAGACATGATACTGTGTTACTGTATACTCATCTAACACCCCAGACATGTTACTGTGTTACTGTAGACTCATCTAAGACCCCAGACATGATACTGTGTTACTGTAGACTCATCTAACACCCCAGACATGATACTGTGTTACTGTAGACTCATCTAACACCCCAGACATGATACTGTGTTACTGTAGACTCATCTAAGACCCCAGACATGATACTGTGTTACTGTAGACTCATCTAACACCACAGACATGATACTGTGTTACTGTAGACTCATCTAACACCCCAGACATGATACTGTGTTACTGTAGACTCATCTAACACCCCAGACATGATACTGTGTTACTGTAGACTCATCTAACACCACAGACATGATACTGTGTTACTGTAGACTCATCTAACACCACAGACATGATACTGTGTTAGTGTAGACTCATCTAACAGCCCAGACATGATACTGTGTTACTGTAGACTCATCTAACACCCCAGACATGATACTGTGTTACTTTAGACTCATCTAACACCCCAGACATGATACTGTGTTACTGTAGACTCATCTAACACCCCAGACATGATACTGTGTTACTGTAGACTCATCTAACACCCCAGACATGTTACTGTGTTACTGTAGACTCATCTAACACCCCAGACATGATACTGTGTTACTGTAGACTCATCTAACACCCCAGACATGATACTGTGTTAGTGTAGACTTCTCAACACCCCAGACATTTTACTGTGTTACTGTAGACTCATCTAACACCCCAGACATGTTACTGTGTTACTGTAGACTCATCTAACACCCCAGACATGTTACTGTGTTACTGTAGACTCATCTAACACCCCAGACATGATACTGTGTTATTATAGACTCATCTATCACCACAAACATGATACTGTGTTACTGTAGACTCATCTAACACCCCAGACATGATACTGTGGTATTGTAGACTCATCTATCACCACAAACATGATGTTTACATCATTCCACTTGTTTATTATGACAAACACCAGATTAAGTAAGTTTATCCAGTGTTACTGTAGACTCATCTAACACCACAAACATGATACTGTGTTATTGTAGACTCATCTAGCACCCAGACATGATACTGTGTTACTGTAGACTCATCTAACACCACAGACATGTTACTGTGTTACTGTAGACTCATCTAACACCACAAACATGATACTGTGTTATTGTAGACTCATCTAACACCCCAGACATGATACTGTGTTACTGTAGACTCATCTAACACCACAGACATGATACTGTGTTACTGTAGACTCATCTAACACCCCAGACATGATACTGTGTTACTGTAGACTTATCTAACACCACAGACGTGATACTGTGTTAGTGTAGACTCATCTAACACCCCAAACATGATGTTTACATCCTTCCACTTGTTTATTATGACAAACACCAGATTAAGTAAGTTTATCCAGGTAGAGGTACACATAAATAACAGCTACAGAAATTCATACATAAGAGTTTATATGTGTAGATTACCCAGGATGTTCCCTAAAAAGTCAGACAAAGTGACTTATTTCCATTGTTCTCCTTGAGGGAAACGAATTATTTTCAACGTCGATTTGATCTAAATACAATGTACGTACACTGTACGTACACACTGTACGTACACACTGTACGTACACACTGTACGTACACACTGGGATGATGATAATACTGTATTCCCACACATAAGACACAAACAGGAAGATGAAGAATTAGACATGTGCAACATCTGGGTGTCTTTATTTGTAGACGTTTCACCATGCAGTGGCTTTATCAATACAAGGACATAACGTTAAGACTGTAGAAGTGTATAGATGAGGTAATTAGTCTCTCAGTCTTGTATTTAGTGAAAACCACCATAGTCTCGAAGACTAACATGATTATGAAGCTAAGAATAGATGTATGTATGTATATGTATGTGTGGATATGGTTGGATTTCAGAAGGACCTGCTTCAAATGGGCCAGTAGGCCTGTTCCAAAGTTCTTAATTATAGGGCCATCGAAGCATATAATTTGGCTAGTCTTAGAACACTACCTTGTACAAATTTAGAAATGAATGTGATTGTTCAGGGACTCCCTGAGCGTAAGCTGGTAGACTGGCGGCTTCTTACTATATAAACACTTCCTCTCAACTAACTTAGCAGTGTATGAGGAGGGTCCCCAGTGCGTCCACAGTATTCACCTTATTACTGCTCAATGTGGCTTATTCCATTATATATATAGTATACGCACACACACACATTGACAAGGTAGACAGTGACAGGATGTTCCAGAGAGGGAACACAGAAACAAGGGGACACAACTGGAAGCTGAAGACTCAGATGAGTCAAAGGGATGTTAGGAAGCATTTCTTCAGCCATAGAGTAGTTAGGAAGTGGAATAGTCTAGCGAACGATATAGTGGAGGCGGGAACCATACATAGTTTTAAGACGAGGTATGATAAAGCTCATGGAGCAGGGAAAGCAGAGACCCAGTAGCGGACAGCGAAGAGGCGGGGCCAGAAGCTGAGTCTCGACCCCTGCAACCACAATTAGGTGAGTACACACACACACATATATATATGTCGTGCCGAATAGGTAAAACTGGTCAATTAACAAGAACTCATTTAAAATTAAGTCATTTCTAAAATTTTCTCTTATACATTTAAAGATTTTTTTTTCATTTATGTAAATGTAAAAATTAATAATTTTGTACCAAAAGATTCTTAGAAAACTTACCTAACCTTATTATAACAAGCGCAATTTAATTTAGCCTAATCCAACTAAATATATTTTAGATAAGTTTACAATAATTTATTAATAAACAAACACAGTGAAATATATTTTTTTCGTTAGGTTCAGAATGATTTTTGCGAAATTATTGCATACACAAATTTTCGCTTGCCTTATTCGGCAAGCGTTGCAGTTTAATCCAAAATAGCAAGTTTTACCTATTCGGCACAACAATATATATATATATATATATATATATATATAATAGTCTTTGTAAGTTTTCGTTAAGCGTTCAGAAATAATAGTTGTGCGCCTTGTTAAGAACTTAGCCTTGTTTAATGAGGACCTTGTTAAATGATAGATTGGAAAATGAGAGGCTGGGGTTGTTGCTAGGCACCGTGGCGCTGCTTAATCACTGGTTGGACCTGCTGAGAAGTCTGGCACTTAGTGATTAAAAGTCATGTTACGAGGAGTTCACTCTCTGTTGATGGTGTTGGCACTGATGTGTGTGGTTAGTTGATGACAGGGCGGTGTACTCACCTAATTGTGGTTGCAGGGGTCGAGACTCAGCTCCTGGCCCCGCCTCTTCGCTGTCCGCTACTGGGTCTCTGCTCTCCCTGCTCCATGAGCTTTATCATACCTTGTCTTAAAACTATGTATGGTTCCCGTCTCCACTATATCGTTCGCTAGACTATTCCACTTCCTAACTAATCTATGGCTGAAGAAATGCTTCCTAACATCCCTTTGACTCATCTGAGTCTTCAGCTTCCAGTTGTGTCCCCTTGTGTCTGTGTTCCCTCTCTGGAACATCTTGTCTCTGTCCACCTTATCTATTCCTCGCAGTATTTTATATGTCGTTATCATGTCTCCCCTAACCCTCCTGTCCTCTAGTGTCGTCAGGGCGATTTCCCTTAACCTTTCTTCGTAGGACAATCCCCTTAGCTCTGGGACTAGTTTGGTTGCAAACCTTTGCACTTTCTCTAATTTCTTGACGTGCTTGACCAGGTGTGGGTTCCAGACTGGTGCTGCATACTCCAGTATGGGCCTGACGTATATGTGTGTGTGTGTGGTGTGTGTGTGTGTGTGTGTTTTGTGTGTGTGTGTGTGTGTGTGTTTTTATATGTGTGTGTACTCAATTGTGGTTGCAGGGGTTGATTCACAGCTACTGGCCCTGGCTCCTGGTGTACTCACCTAATTGTACTCACCTAATTGTGGTTGCAGGGGTCGAGACTCAGCTCCTGGCCCCGCCTCTTCGCTGTCTGCTACTGGGTCTCTGCTCTCCCTGCTCCATGAGCTTTATCATACCTTGTCTTAAAACTATGTATGGTTCCTGCCTCCACAATATCATTCTCTAGTCCATTCCACTTCCTGACTACTCTGTGGCTGAAGAAATGTTTCCTGACATCCCTTTGACTCATCTGAGTCTTCAGCTTCCAGTTGTGTCCCCTTGTTTCTGTGTTCCTCTCTGAAACAACCTGTCACTATCTACCTTGTCAATTCCCCGCAGTATTTTGTATGTCGTTATCATGTCTCCTCTGACCCTTCTTTCCTCCAGTGTTGTTAGTCCTATTTCCCTCAACCTTTCTTCATAAGACAGACCCCGGAGTTGTGGAACTAACCTTGTCGCAAACCTTGCACTTTCTCTAGTTTCTGACGTGCTTGACCAGGTGTGGGTTCCAGACTGGTGCTGCATACTCTAGTATGGGCCTGACGTATACGGTATACAGTGTCTTGAACGATTCCTTGTTAAGGTAACGGAACGCTAATCTTAAGTTTGCCAGTCGCCCATATGCTGCCGCGGTTATCTGGTTGATGTGTGCTTCCGGAGACGTGCTTGGTGTTATACTCACCCCAAGGTCTTTCTCCTTTGTTGAGGTTTGTAGCCTTTGTCCACCTAGCCTGTACTCTGTCAGCGGTCTTCTTTGCCCTTCTCCGATCTTCATGACTTTGCATTTGGTGGGGTTAAATTCGAGAAGCCAGTTGCTAGACCAGATGTGTGTTTGTGTGTGTGTGTGTTTGTGTGTGTGTATAGTTAGTAGTTACCATCTGTCAAAGGAACTTGTCGATAAACACTTGGTCCTCCCTTTGTTTTTCCTGTATATTTTTCTGTTGTACTTGCCCATTTGTGATTGCAAGGGGTCTAATCTCCGCTCCTTACCCAACCTCTTTTAAATTGCCGCTTGCCGGGTTTACTCCAGTAAAGCCTCGTGTTCGCTTTCATACGTATTTGTAAAGCCATGTGAAGCCTGCCTCCTCTAGTGGCTTGTCCACCACGAGGCTGAAGAAATCCTTCCTGACATCCCTGTGACTCGCTTGTTAAAGTTCCACCTGTGCCCTCCAAAAACAGTAGTGGTTGTGTAGGATGATTGGGTATAGTGGTAGGGGTTGATAGGATGATGAGGGTGGTGGTTGTGTAGGATGGTTGGGTATAGAGGTAGGGGTTGATAGGGTGATGAGGGGGGTGGTTGTGAGGATGTTGGGTATAGGGTAGGGGTTGATAGGATGATGAGGTTGTGGTTGTGTAGGATG